>ML242721.1:350-60737 GCA_005239495.1 Nicotiana undulata | reverse complement strand
ACTGGTTGGCCCCTCCACTGGACCTTTACGGTAGAAATTCTCTTAGACCTCAACTGGCGGTCCTGCCTATCAATAATAGCGATTGGCTCCTCCTCGAAGCCCAACTTCTCATCTAACTGAATAGTGCTGAAATCAATCACGTGAGAGAAATCGGCATGATATCTCCGGAGCATGGATACATGAAATACCGGATGAACTCTCGATAAGGCAGGAGGTAGAAATTCTATTCGGACCTCGATAACACAAAGACACATTCCAAACAAAATTTCAAACTTAAGAAAATTCTTATTTCTATAGTTGGCGCCGAAACGCTGCCAGGTCATCCAAACCCCATTCCAAACATACACCCAAGTCTGAAGTCATCATACGAAGCTACTGGAATCGTCGAAACTTGATTCTGAGGTCGTTTACTTAAAATGTTGACCGAAGTCAAACTTGGCCAAAAAGGCCAACCTTAAGGAACTAAGTGTTCCTATACTGCTCTAAACACTTTCGAATTCCGAACCACCCGTCCCCGCAAGTCATAAATCACAATAAGCCACTATGGGAAGTTTCATTTAGGGGAACAGGGTCTGATAACGCAAAACGACCGGTCGGGTCGTTACACTATCACTTGAATTCCCCGTACTTGCTACTATTTGCTCCATGCTTAGGTAGTTTTACCTTATTCTTGCCTATTGTTTTCTTGAATTGTTTAATTAAGCCGTATCCGATAGGATTCTACATCTCATATTTAAATTGGGACTACGGACTGAGATACGGGAGCTTTCCCCCCGTGCTGCATTGCATATTTAAATTGGGACTACGGACTGAGATCCGGGAGCTTTCCCCCTGTACTGCATAGCATATTTAAATTGGGACTACGGACTGAGATCCGAGAGCTTTCCCCTTGTACTGCATTGCATATTTGCTGTTGAGATATATGTTGTGCTGAGCCGAGGGCTTTTCTTTATTATTTCTTTTAGTTTTTCTTTAAATTCTACTTATTTTAGCTATTTATATGTCACTGTTCAAACTTATAACTGTCTTATTTTCAAACTCAGTAGAGCCTTAACCTGACCTCGTCACTACTTGACTGGGGTTAGGCTTGGCACTTACGGAGTACCGAATGTGGAGTACTCACGCCCTTTCATGCGCATGATTTCCCCATGTGCAGATCCAGGTACCAGTACACAGCGTTTTGGCAAGGAGTACTAGAGCTGCTGTTAGGAGACCTCAAGGTAATTCTGCAGCGTCCGCAGAATCCCTCGTGTCCCCATCTACTCTATTACAGACTTAGGCCTCATTTGTTTGCACTTAATGGACGTCTGAATCTTAATCTTTCAGATCTCAGACATTAAGTGCGTTTGTTTCTAAAGTCTGAATCTTGATAATTCATATCTTAATAATGAAGTGTGTTTGTTTTTTTTACTTCACAACCACTTAATGGGTCTGAATATGTCTGTATGATTAAGATCTATAACATAGACTTAACTTCATTAAGATGCTATCACATATTCATTATTATTTGCCGCCACCGCCTACCATTATCAACTACCACCACCACCACCATACTCAACCACCACCACCAACCACCATCCTCAATCATAATTGGCACCACTACCAATCACTACTAGCTACTAGCATGAACCGCCATCATCGACCAAAATTACCACCAACCACCGCCTCTATCACCCGTTAGCCATCACCACCAACAACTATCATATTTTAAAAAACTATATATTTTATTGATAGAATATTAGATTAGTTAGTATTTCATTTGAATTTTATGTTTATTAATTTTTAAATAGAGATAATTTTTATACATTCAGATGTTAAAAATTAAACAGTCTTAATTATTTCTATTCAGATCTTAATACACATCTTAATATATTCAGACGTGTATTCAGATTCAGATGTCTTAATCTTAATGCACATGATATTCAGATGTCTATTCAGATTCAGACGTCTTAATCTTAAAAAAAACAAATGAGGCCTTAGGAGATATACATATACACATGTTCTTTGTTCCGTTGTATAGAGCTACAGTCGTATAAAGCTTGTGATTTGTGACATTCCGGGTTTTGGGAAAGTAAAAGTTGTAGAAGCCGAGCGACTTTTATAGTATTACTTCATCCTTACTGTTTTTGTTATTATTTGTCTTATTTTCCGCAATTTAGGCTTACCAAGTCGTAGAAATTAGGTGCCATCACGAGACCGTTCGGAGGGTAAATTCGGATCGTGACAAGTTGGTATCAGAGCGTCTAGGTTCATAGGAGTCACAAATCACAAGACGGTTTATTAGAGTCTCACGGATCGGTGCGAAGACATTTGTATCTATCTTCGAGAGGCACCTGAGCCCCTAGCCAGAGCCGTCAAAAGCAGTGGCCGGGGCAGAGGACGAGCACCCGGTGCAGCCCGAGCACTGGCGAGAGCAAAGGTAGAGGATCCCCTAGCAGCCACAATTGGAGGGGCACAGGAGGTCCCTACTATTACTCCAGCTCTCCAGGAGACATTAGCTTAGTTTTTGAGTGCCTTCAGTACTCTGTCTCAGGCGGGACAACTTCCGATAGCCCTAGATACATCCCAGGCCGGGGGGAGGGACACAGACTCCCCCAGCCTGTACTCCTGAGCAGAGGGTTCATATTGGGCAGGTTCTAGAGTACATTCCTATGCCCCCAGCAACTCCAGCCCAGCATGAGGTTAGGGCAGTTCTTCTCGAGGCAGAGCAGCTCCGACTTGAGAGGTACAAAAAGTACCACCCACCTGAGTTCAGCGGACTAGCTTCGGATGACGTCTTGGGTTTTCTTGAGGGGTGTCATCGCATTCTCCGCACTATGGGTATTGTGGAAACGAGTGAGGTTTCTTTCACTGCTTTTCAGCTGAGGGGAGGAGCTTATCAGTGGTGGCGTGCTTTTGAGTTGAGTAGTCCAGACGAGGCAACTTCACTTACTTGGGATTAGTTCTTAGAGATTTTCTTACTCGAGCTCGTCCCTCAGAGCCTCAGGGACGCTTGGCGTGCAGAGTTTGAGCAGCTACGCCAGGGTACCATGATTGTGTCGAAGTATGCAATTTGTTACAATGATTTGGCTCTCTATGCTCCAGCTTTGGTTGTCACTGCTAGAGAGAGGGTTCGACGCTTTATTGAGGGGCTCCACCCCAGTATTCGGACCAGCATGGCCAGAGAGCTGGAGACAGATATCCTTTATCAGCAGGCTGTGAGTATTGCCCGGAGGATTGAGACCATGTTAGCCCGGGACAGGGAGGAGAGAGAGGCCAAGAGGTCTCGAGAGACTGGTCATTTTTCAGGAGCCCGTGTACCAACAGCACGCTATGGTAGGGGTTTTGTGAGTCGCCCCGTTCATTCATCTCTCCGAGCAGCCGGTGGTGTTCCAGCTCCTTCTAGACCTCAGGAGCCTTATTATGCACCACCAGTATCTCATGTGCCTCCTGCTCGAGGTGCTACCACCGACCAGTTCAGAGTTAGTATCAGCCGCCACGTCCTCCAAGGGGTTATTTTGAGTGTGATGACCCTCGTCATGTGATCAGAGATTTCCCCAAAGCTAGGAAGGGTGAACCACCTCAGACTTATCAGGTTCCACGCCTTCCACCAGGCCCTCCAGCTATTCTTCCAGCCCTAGCTACTACCCCACCATATCAGGAAGCTCGAGGTGGAGGTCGGGGAGGTCGGGGAGGTCGAGGTCGCCCTAGAGGGGGAGGCCAGGCCAGGTACTATGTTTTTCCAGCCCGATCCGAGGCCATTGCTTCAGATTCAGTCATCATAGGTATTGTTCCCGTTTGTCATAGGGATGCATCGGTATTATTTGACCCAGGCTCTACATATTCGTATGTGTCTTCTTATTTTGCTTCACATTTGGGGATACCTCGGGATTCTTTGAGTTCCCCCGTTTATGTTTCTACTCTGTGGGAGATTCTCTTGTTGTGGACCGCGTATATCGGTCGTGTTTGATTGTTACCAGTGGTTTTGAGACAAGGGCTGATTTATTATTACTCAATATGGTAGATTTCGATGTTATATTGTGTATGGACTAGCTGTCTCCCTACTATGCTATTCTTGATTGTCACACCAAGACCGTGACACTGGCTATGCCAGGATTACCGAGGTTAGAGTGGAGAGGCTCCTTAGAGTACACTCCCCGCAGGGTCATTTCTTTTCTTAAGGCTCAGCGAATGGTTGAAAAGGGGTGTGATGCATACTTGGCTTATGTGAGAGATGTGAGTGCTGAGACCCCTACAGTTGAGTCAGTTCCAGTTGTGAGGGACTATCCTGATGTATTTCCAGCTAATCTTTCGAGTATGCCGCCCGATAGAGACATTGATTTTGGCATTGACTTTTTGCCGGGCACTCAGCCCATTTTTATTCCTCCATATCGCATGACTTCTCCTGAATTGAAGGAGTTGAAGGAGCAGTTGCAGGAGTTTCTTGACAAGGGTTTCATCAGGCCTAGTGTATCACCTTGGGGTGCTCCGATGTTATATGTGAAGAAAAAAGATGGTTCAATGCGTATGTGTATTGACTACCGGCAGCTGAATAAGGCGACAATGAAGAACAGGTACCCATTGTCGCGCATTGATGATTTATTAGACCAGTTACAGGGTGCTAGGGTGTTCTCCAAGATTGATATTCGTTCAGGTTATCATCAGTTGAAGATTCGGGAGTCGGATATCCCGAAGACTGCCTTCAGGACCATATATGGCCACTATGAGTTCCGTGTTATGTCATTTGGGCTGACCAATGCCCCAGCAGCCTTCATGCACCTGATGCATAGCGTATTTAGGCCTTATCTTGATACTTTCTTCATCGTGTTCATTGATGACATTCTGGTATATTCTCGGTCCCAGAAAGACCATGAGCAGCATTTGAGGATCGTACTTCAGACATTGGGAGAGAAGAAGTTGTATGCCAAATTTTCTAAGTGTGAATTTTGGCTTGATTATGTGGAATTCTTAGGCCATGTGGTATCTTCGGATGGGATCAAGGTAGACCCGAAGAAGGTAGAGGCAGTGCAGAGTTGGCCTAGACCGTCTTCAGCTACTGAGATCCGCAGTTTCCTCGGTTTGGCTGGGTATTATCGCCATTTTGTGGAGGGATTTTCATCTGTTTCAGCGCCCATGACCAGACTGACCCAGAAGGGTGCACCTTTTATATGGACTAAGGAGTGCGAGGAGAGATTTCATAAGCTCAAGACAGACCTGACTATAGCTCTAGTGTTAGTATTACCCACAGGTTCAAGGTCCTATACAGTCTATTGTGATGCTTCGAGGATTGGCCTAGGAGCAGTGTTGATGCAGGACGGTAGGGTGATTGCCTACGCGTCCAGACAGTTGAAGGTTCATGAGAAAAAAACTACTATGTTTATGATCTCAAGTTGGCAGCGATTGTTCACGCCCTGAAGATATGGCGTCATTATTTATATGGTGTTCCCTATGATATATTCACGGATCACCGAAGTTTGCAGCACATATTCAGGCAGAAGGATCTCAATTTGCGCCAGCGTAGGTGGTTGGAGTTACTCAAGGATTATGACATCACTATATTATACCACCTGGTGAAGGCCAATGTGGTGGCCGATGCCTTGAGTCGCGGGGCGGAGAGTTTGGGTAGTTTGGCATATCTTCGTGCGGCTGAGAGGCCCTTAGCCTTGGATGTTCAGTCCTTAGCCAGTCAATTCGTGAGTCTGGATCTTTTTGAGCCTCGCCGGGTATTTTCTTGCGTTGTTTCTCGATCTTCTCTTTATGACCGCATTCAGGAGCGCCAGTATAAGGATCCTAACCTTCGGGCTCTTCAAGATAGACTTCGGCAAGGTGATGCCAGGGATGTGACCATAGGTGATGACGGACTGAGATCCGGGAGCTTTCCCCTTATGCTGCATTGCATATTTAAATTGGGACTACGGGCTGAGATCCGGGAGCTTTCCCCTGTACTGCATAGCATATTTAAATTGGGACTACAGACTGAGATCCGAGAGCTTTCCCCTTGTACTGCATTGCATATTTGCTGTTGAGATATATGTTGTGCTGAGCCGAGGGATTTTCTTTATTATTTCTTTCAGGTTTCCTTTAAATTCTGCTTATTTTAGCTATTTATATGTCACTGTTCAAACTTATAACTGTCTTATTTTCAAACTCAGTAGATCCTTAACCTGACCTCGTCACTACTTGACTGGGGTTAGGCTTGGCACTTACGGAGTACCGAATGTGGAGTATTCACGCCCTTTCCTGCGCATGTTTTCCCCATGAGCATATCCAGGTACCAGTACACAGCGTTTTGGCTAGGAGTATTACATCAGTTGTTAGGAAACCACGAGGTAATTCTGCAGCGTCCGCAGAATCCCACGTGTCCCCATCTACTCTATTACAGACTTAGGAGATATACTATACACATTTTCTTTGTTCCGTTGTATAGAGCTATAGTCGTATAAAGCTTGTGATTTGTGACATTCCAGATTTTGGGAAAGTAAAAGTTGTAGATGTCGAGCGGCTAAATTTTATAGTATTACTTCATCTTTACTGTTTTTGTTATTATTTGTCTTATTTTCCGCAATTTAGGCTTACCTAGTCGTAGAGACTAGGTGCCGTCACGAGACCGTTCGGAGGGTAAATTCGGGTCGTGACAATGTGGTATGAATCTGTTTGTTTTTATGAAAATTAAACTACTTTCCATACTATCTCCCTTGCCCCCTATATATTGGTTTTCAAGCCTCTACTCTTAGTTACCTAGGTTCCTACCACCCCCAGTGTGAGCACTGCCTAGGGTCCTTGAGACTCCTCCGAAATCTGACACATTGGGGCTGGTCTTCCAATCTTTTTTACAAACTGTTTTTCTAAATAAGGTTTAGGTGTGAGCATTGCCCGAGGTCCCTGAGGCCCTTGGGAACTTTGACACACCAGAAGACCAATTTTGTGTATTATGGATGGACCACCTGTTTACTTCAGACTTGTTTTTCTTGAAGGCCTGGTTTCCAGGTTAATATTGGGCCTGCTAAGGCTCCCTATAGTATAATGATTTTTGCTATGTGATTTATTCATTATTGGGATGTAATAATGTAATAATCTCTGTAATAAACAGATATGGGATTATTAGTAAAAGTTGGGGGGAGAGGGGGTATTTTCTATATCTTTATTTATAGGTTGTTGTGTTAATATATGAATGCTACTGCTTGTCTAGAGATCCTGCCTATAGGATATTTTCTAACTGTTTGTGACTCTGAATTTTCCCATTTTTCGGCATATTAGAGACACTGCCCATAGGTTTTCTGTCAATTCTGCATTAGAATCTGTATTCATAGGATCCACACATATTTCCAATCTCAATGTGCATTAGTGATCATGCGTATAGGATCTTATTTTTGTAAATTAATAAACTTGCCTGGCAATTTGTTTAAAGTTTCTGCCCACATAGATTCCATGCCTATAGGAGATATAAAAATTAGTTTTCTTCAACTTAGATATCATGTCTATAGGGGATATAAAAACCTATTTTTCTTCAATTTGGATACCATGTCTATAGGAAATAAACAAATCCGTTTCAACACCTAGAAATCATGCCTATAGAGTAAAATCAGTTTGTAAATTTAGAAATCATGCTTGTAATCAGATTCAACACTTAGAAGTCATGTCTATAGGAGTTAAATTAATTCTTCTAGAAAGCATGCGTATAAGATATGAAAAGATAAAATCTGTCTTTGCGAGCTAAAATCAGTAACCCGCTTAGAAATCATGTTATAGGTCTCTAATTAACAGTTGTAGATACCATGCCTACAGGATTCTGTTCTGGTTCTCACTTAGGCAAACCTGTAGGGTCGTTAAGAATTTTGGGCTTAAAACTTTTGACATTTTGCTGCCTGAAATATGCCCATATTCAAGGACTAAAATTAGTAGGCAAACTGATAGGTACCGCTGCTCGCCTTAATTATGATGACCCAAGGGGTTATTTTATAAATTTAGACTCCATTCCATGCTTAATATCCATAAAAAGACTAATTTTAAATACCTTGATTTGCGTACGCAGTCCGGGCGTGAAACTGGAAAGCTTTTATATGAAAATATGAGAAATAGTAATTTCTAGAGTTGAAATTGATAAAAGTTGACTTTGGTCAACATTTTGAATAAACGGACCCAGATATGTGTTCCGACGATCCCGGGACGTCCGCAGTAAATTATGGGACTCGGACGTATGCCCGGAATTGAATTTTGAGGTCCTAAGCCTTAAAAATCATTTTTTGAAAGAAATTGTTTTGCTGAAATATTTATGAAATGAAGAAAAGAATTAATGTTTGAAATAATCGGTATTGGGCCCGTATTTTGGTTCCGGAGCCCGATACAGATTTGTTATGATATTTAAAGGTTAACTGTGAAATTTGGTGAAAAACGGAGTTCGTTTGACGTGATTCGGACATCCGATTGAAAAGTTATGAACTTTAAGTGTTCTTGATGAAAAGGATGAGTTTTGAGGTTCAATTCATAGTTTTACATGTTATTTTCATGATTTTATCACACGAGCAAGTCCGTATGATATTTTTAGACTTGCGTGCATGTTTCGTTTAGAGCACCGAGGGCTCGGGTGAGTTTCGGATAGGCCACGGGGTGTTTTACACTTAAAGAGAATTGCTGGTTTTCTGTTTTCTGGTGTCCAGGTCATTGTGCTATGCAATCGCATAGGTAGGCTCGTGAGCGCATAGTTTAGTCTCATGGGGGCCTTCTTTTGTACTATGCGAACGCGGCTCTAAGGCTGCGATTGTGAAGCTTCGTCTGGGCTAAGCTATGAGAACGCACTCTCCACTGTGCGATCTAATTTCATTAAAGCGGGCCTGGGGGAGGGAAGGCCAATGTTCTATGCGAACGCACTGGATGCCCCGTGATCGCAAAGGCCCATCCCCCTTACCCTATGCGTACGCATCCCATTGAGTGTGAACGCATAGGTCCCTTGTTCAGTGATATAAAAACAAATTAAAAACGGGCAGACTTTCTTCTTCACCATATTTTCGAACCCCACCGCCCTAGGAACGATTTTCTTCACCAATTATCATACCCAAGTCATAGGTAATCAATTTTAAACTTTGTTCTTTCAATTCCTTACTACTTTTCATCTCTTTTAAAGCAAAAACTAAGAATTTTTATGGTAAAACTTGAGTGTTCGGGTAGAATTAGGGAATTATGTAAAAATTGAATTTTTATATCAAATTAAGGTCGGATTTCGAAACTAATAGTATATTTGGGTGAATGGGTGAATGGGTAAACGTAATTTGGTAATCCATTTAGGTCGTGATGGCGCCAGACACCACGGTCAGGCAAGCCAATCCTTAATTAGTGAATTATATTCCTGTTTTTAACATTTTCAAATCGTTACCTTTCATTTTATTGCATAACAAATGAATAAATCTTCGTTGAATAAATACGACAGATAACAATCCAGTTTAATAAATTAAATCCCAACACATCCCCAGAACCCGGTGACACAAGTACATGAGCAATTTCTAAGAACTTTACCAAATACTACAAAGCTTTTCCGAAATACAAATGGACAAGGAAAACTAGAATAAAATGAATACAATACGAGGGACACTCTGTCAGCTGCGGATCGCCTCCGGATGATGCATCTGGCCTAAGTCTCCAAACCAGCCACATCTCTATGAAAGTACATCTGCAATAAAAATGCACACCAAGTGTAGCATGAGTACGAAAACAACGTGTACTCAGTAAGTATCCCGCCTAACCTCAGAGAGGTAGTGACGAGAGGTCGAATTAGACACTTGCTATAAGTCGATTAAATATAATCAAGTGAGGTGCTAAGCATGAGTGTCATAGGCACTTAAATAATAATCAGGGATAAGAACTATCAACTTATTTCACATTCTACATATAAATTCTTCTTCTTTTAATTGGCAATTCAAAACTCCTTAGGCTGATACAAATATAAATCACGGGAAATACGCAGCATTTATCATGCGCAAACAAAGTGCCGAGGGTCGAACGGCGCGGACCAACAATAATAAACTATGCACTGTCGAGGGTCGAACGGCTCGAACCATAGATGCATCTGTCTGCCCCGCTCGCGAATCGATCATGCGACACGGTTATACATAAATATAGGGTTATCCTGCTCGCGAATCATACATGCGACTCAGGCACCCATATATACACATATTCACACAGTGAGTCCATTTTTTATCAGGAAAGCAGTTTCTCAAAGAAGTGATAAAATTCTCTTTAGGTGAACATGAAGATAATATTTAAATCATTTCTGGAAATTCATTTACCAAGTTTGATGAGGTTTTCAAATATTACAAATCTGTCTGAAACACAATTACGCAAGGAAGAATAAATTCTCTTTCTAAATAATTAAGAAAAATGAACTCTAACCTTCTTAGGTATTCAATTACTATTCCGATCATATTAACAGTCAAATCTTACTGGCAAGATCACAAGTACAACAAGTAAGGCATGCTAGTGGGTCCTAGACTACCCGAACATAAGCATATTAGTAGCTACGCACGGGCTCCCGTCACCTCGTGCTTACGTAGCCCCCGCAATTAATAGCATGTATTTAATTAGTTCACCTACGGGGACAATTCCCCCTTACGAAGTTAGAAAGGAGACTTACCTCGCTTCGAAATTCCATAACTGGCTTCCAAGCCATTCCGACGACTTCAATTGACGCACTATGCCCCAAAACTATCCCAATAATGGTAAACCAATAAAAATATACTCTAATACTCATAACAAATTCAAATTATATCATTTCCCAACTCCGCTCAATGAATTGACCAAAATGCCCTCGGGCCCACGTGCCCGGATTCTCAAATTTCTCGAAGATAAACTCTACCCATAGCTTTACTAGTTCGAATATACAATTTACTCAAATATTCATGCTCAATTCGTGGTTAAAATCCAATTTACCAAATTTCTAGGTTTTCTTTAAAAATCCCAAATTTTCCATAATTTGCATGTCTAATTCCATTAATAAACCTTGACCTTAACTTGGAAATGAGAAGGAATCACTTACCTCTTGATGCTTGATGAAAATCACCCTTTAAAATCCTCCAAAATCGCCTTAACCAAGTGAAAGAATTCATGAAATGGCTAAAATCCCGTTAATATAACACACTGCCCAGAAAAACCCCCGATGTGATCGCATATGCCAACTATGATGCCCAGATTCCTTCTCCGCAATCGCACAACCTTGCCCGCGATCGCACAGGCCATTTTCCAGCTCCCTCCAAATTCTTCTCCGCGATCGCACAACCTTGCCCGCGATCGCACAGGCCATTTTCCAGCTCCCTCCAAATTCTTCTCCGCGATCGCACAACCTTGCCCGCGATCGCACAGGCCATTTTCCAGCTCCCTCCAAATTCTTCTCCGCGATCGCACAACCTTGCCCGCGATCGCACAGCCAGCCCCAGGCTTTCTTCGCGATCGCACACTGACTTTCGCGATCGCATAGGCCAAAAACCTCGCCCCTCAATTTCTTCTTCGCGATCGCATCCCAGGGACCGCGATCGCAATGCACAACAGGGACACCAGAAGACAGCAGCAGCAAATCACTCAAAAATGACCCGAAACCACCCCGAAACACACCCGAGGCCCCAAGGACCCCGTTCAATCGCATGACTCAATCCCATAACATCCCACGGACTTGCTCGAGGCTTCAAATCACCTTTAAAAATGCCAAAATCATTAATCGCACCAAAATGCAAACTTTATGAACTTGAAATTTCAAACTTGCACCTTCGATGCCAAAACCCGTCAAATCACGTCCGATTGACCTCAAATTTTGCACACAAGTCATATTCGACATTACGGACCTGCTCCAACTTCCGGAATCGCATTCCAACCCCGATATCAAAATTTCCACTTCCGGTCCGATTTCTCAAAAACCTTCAAATTCTTATCTTTAGCCAAATGGATTCAATATAACCTACGAGCATCCGAATTCACTTCCGATCGCGCTCCCAACTTCAGAATCACCATACGAAGATATTACCATGCTTGGAATCCCATGCGGACATCAATATCAGTGAAATGCGTTTCAAGCCAAACTCAGGAAATTCTTCAAAATGCTGACTTCCACAATACACGCCGAAACACCCCCGGGTTATCCAAAACCCGATCCGGACATACGCCTAAGTCCGAAATCATCATACGAACCTGATAAAACCTTCAGATCCTAATTCCGAGGTCGTTTACTCCAAATTCAAATCTTAATCAATTTCTTCAACTTAAGGCCTCTGAAATCGGAATTTCCCTTCCAATTTGACTCCGAACTTCCCGAATTTCAACTCCGACCATACGCACAAGTCATAATACCTGAAATGAAACTGTTCATGACTTCCAACCGTTGAGCGACACGCTAGAGCTCAAAACGACCGGTCGGGTCGTTACAAAGTAGGCACGGGGTCGGGTTTTTAATTTTTTGAGAAAACATAGGAAAAATCATGTTTTTCAATAAAGTTTGTTCCTTTAGCATAGATTGATAATATTGATTTAATTATGGTTAGATTCGAGAAAGTTAGAGGTGAATTCAAAAGGAAAAGCAGTAATTGAGCAGTGAGTGACCTACGAAATTGAGGTAAGTGTTTGGTCTAACTTTGACTTGAGGGAATAGGAATCCCCACTTGTTTTCTATGTGAAATGCATGGGCGTGGTGTATAGGTGAGGTGATGAGTATCTATGCATCACACAATTTACTTGATAAACATGATCCCTTTCTCGTTCCCAACTTAATTGACGTTTGTCTTAATTGTTCTATGTTCATTACTGTTTCTATGAAGAGTTGGCCTTGTTGTTTGTTGTTAAATATTGTTGTGGTTATTTTGGAAGAGTACGAGGTGTTTAATTGGCCCTATTGTGATATAGAAAAGTGTGATATATATATATATATATATATATATATATATATATGTGTGTGTGTGTGTGTGTGTGTGTGTGTATATGTATGTATGTATGTATGTATGTATGTATATATTCATGTTGGCTGACTTGATTATTTCCATTTATGTTGTAAATGTGTTTAAAGTATTGCTTGTTCTCTTGATTTTATCATGACATATAAAGACTGAGTTGGGACGACAGTGTTACCGTGGTTACATATATTCTGGCTGGTTTTATTGTGGGATGACATTGTTTAAATCTTACGGGTTAAACTGTTTTCTATTTGAAATTTATTGAAACAAAATTGGTGTGATAAGGGGGTTGTGATAAGGGTGGATAAGGGATTGTGATACGGGAGAATAAATTGATTGTGATACGGGTGAATACATTAATTGTGATATTGTGAATAGGTGGGATCGGCAATAAGACAGTGAACATGGGGATTAATGATGCTTTACTGATTTATTTCTTTTAAAATCTTAAGGATTTGGAAATTCTTGTTTTACTCTACAGTTTTCTTATATTTCGTACATGTGATTACTTTAAAGTAAAGTTTGTGAACTTGGAGATTTACTTGAGTATTGGTTATTGTCGAGACCTGAAAAAGGCGGCTGAGTTATTTTATTGTTGTGCAGTATTTGTTTATTTGTTTAGATTCCTTTCTTGCTCTATTATTTATGTGGTCACAGGTTATATTGTTAATGCCCCAATATATCCTCGTCACTACTTCGTCGAGGTTAGGCTCGGCACTTACTCAGTACATGGGGTCGGTTGTACTGATACTACACTCTGCACTCTTTTGTGCAGATCTAGGTACTAGCCAGCAGTAGAGATTTCTAGAGCGGTTTGGAGACACGAGGTATATCTGCCGGAGTTCGCATATCCCGAGAGTCTTCTCCTATTTTATAAACGTTGTTTTATTTTATTCAGACAGTTACACTATTTCTTTCAGTCCAGTATTTGTAGGATTCTATAGTAGTTCGTGAATTGTGACACCAGACCCTGGGGTAATCTTAGAGTTATTTATATACATAGTTCGTGGTTCATTTTATTAAATTGCTTATTATTCTATGTTTGGAGTATTTCATTGGAAATCATTTAAATTAAGCTTATTATAAATTTATTCATTTAGGCTTATGTAAATAATCAAAGGAAACTAGTGAATCGAATTCTAACATTGGCTTGCCTAGCAAGTGTAGTGTTAGGCGCCATCACGATCCCTAAGTTTGGGAATTTGGATCGTGACACTAATAAAATTGATGTCTTATATTCCTTTCTGCTCATCTAGATATCCTGCCTATAGGATCCTAAATTAATAAAGTTGTCTGATTTAATTGCGTGCATTTGTTGTTTACTTGTGGAGGTTAGTATGAGCCCTTACTTGCCCTTATATGACAGTCCTATCTGAATTTTGTATGTCGCTTAGCTTTTCTCATTTTAAGCAACATAGGTCAGTCTAGAACCACCCTAAATAGAGGTCCTAAATACCTCCAGGACCATAGGTAAGGGACGGGTAGTGCACGCATAAGGCACGAGTTAGAAGCTACTAGAACACTTAGGTAACAACTGAAAGATAGTAATCGGGTAGTAAATGAGATGATGACCCGTGTGCTAATACTATGTGTAGCACCCCAACTTGGGGAAATTTACCAAGTATTGCATGGAAATGATCCTAAAGGCTAAAAAACCTAGGACCCCTTTAATCTTGCTTGAAGTAATGTATACTTGTCTAAATTGTTTTATTGCCTTTAAGACTAATTTTCTTAATTAAGTTCGGCCAGGACCCACCGTTGTGGACCTCGAGGGATGGCTAACACCTTTCCCTCAAGGTAATTTTGAGCCCTTACTCGATCTCTAGTAATGAAAACTAGTTTCAATAGTTAACTGCTCTAGGTGCCCTAACGCACCTTAATCCGTTAGGTGGCAACTCTTCAAATCCCATAACCTATCCCAAAAGGAAGGGAGTTGTCTCAGGAATGTCGAAACTCGATACCGCGAGGAAAAAAAGGGGGCGCGACATGTGTCATATATGGGGTTATTGTGGACTTTTGAAAAGTTTGTTGGTACCTTGAGATGATCGGATTGGTTTGGAGGATATTGGTAGGCATAATAAGAATGTGTATTATTTACTATTTTGGATTTGTTTGCTCAGTGCAACATTTGCTATGAGTGTGTCGTCGGACGAAATGGATGTTATTCATGTCTTGATTTTTTTCATGTGTTACTTCTTTATGCTACGATGGGTCATGAGAGAACTCGGTTATTCACCCGCATGTTGTTATTTTTATTTAGGACTTGTGGAGATGTATGAGCGAGATGGATCTTGAGATGTTGACTTTCTTGTTGCACCTTAGTCGTGCTTAGTCTTTTGTAGTACAGTATGCTACCCGTCTGACGGTAGGCTAGAAACTTATGTTTTAGCTATATTTTACACTCTAATTACTGCATTTTATGTGTGTTTGAGCTTAAATAATAGTGAATCGCACTCGGCTTTTATGCCTTGAGTTGATTCCGAGTTAAAAAGATGAATTGGAGCTAAATCGAATAAATTGGAGCTTAAAAACAAAAAAAAGCTCTTTACGCTCTCTACTTCACTGGCAATTTTCTTGTGAGCTTTGGCAGCCATGGCTGCTGCGATCTCTCCCCAGCCTTTGGCTGTGGGAGAGGTAACCCAAATCCATACTGAAACAATACCCAAACATAATACAAAACAATCCCATGCTGCACAACTTCATCCAAAACAGTCTGCTCTAGTGCCGTCAAAAATCGAGTTGTTCCTAGTTAAACTTGATCATGGAGAACCAATGATAGAATTCACAATGGAGGAGGTTAATGATTTCATAAGGGAAGAAGGGCTACACCAGGCAGTAGTGATGAAATTTTCTTACGAAAAACCAGAATTACAAGAAATCAGAAGAATGTTTGCGTCGCAATTCGACGCCCATGGCCACTGTAACGTGGGGCAATTGGAATTTCGTCACCTGTTGATCAGGTTTGATTTATACACTGATTATGTTCAGTTTTTATCAAGGTCGACTGGATATCTTAAACACAAAGGCGATGACTATTTCTTTCGAACTTTCCCATGGACGCTAGGATTCAATCCGAAAGAAGAGTCATCTATGGATGTTGTATGGATTTCACTACCAGGTTTGCCACCTAATTTCTTTGCAAAGAGGTCGTTAATGTATATTGCGTCAGCAGTTGGTAAAGCTCTTGCTGTGGATAAGGCGACACAAGAAAAAACTAGACATAGTGCTTCTAGAGTTAAGGTTATAATTGATCTTCTTGGTAAACATCCTAAAAAGGTTAAGCTTCATATTATTGATCGAATTACTGGTAAACAGGTCGTGCACCATCAGGAAATAGTATATGACAATCTGCCTAAGTATTGCACTTGTTGCAAACATCAAGGACATGACGAAAAGGTGTGTCGAGTAATGAAAACACAAGTTGAAATAGAGGTGACGACAGAGGAGGTGAACCTAGACAGTGTTCTGCCTATTAAGGATGGTACAAATTTTGAAAAGTTTCAAGGAGATGCAAGGGAGTATTTAAATGCTAAAAGAGCTGGTCATACAGGAAAGGATTTATTAGAAAAAGATGGTAAGCAAGGAGGTGAAATATCAACAGAAAAAATGTTTGAGCAGCAGATGGAGACTTTGAAGAATCATGGTGTTACAGGTTTGCATGTAGGAGATGCTTCAAAGATTAATAAGGGTACACCTTTACCTAATCGTGAGGTTCCTGCTAAAACAGCCTTAGCGAGGATTTTTGCAACAGTTAATCCTATAGTTCAAGCTTATGACAGGTTGAAGTCTACTAAAGAAGTAACTGTTACGACAACTGAAGCAACTGGAGATAATGCTGATGCTACTGGAAATAAGGTCGTCACAACTGTAGATGCTCAGGTTGTAAACATGCTTCATGCGACTCATGAACATGGTGGTAGTCAATTGCAATACAAAGCAGCAACAGTTGTGCATGATTATGATAAGGTACATGTTACTAATGATGCAACTGCCGTGACAGCTGAAGCAGGCCCAAATATTGGTTTTGATCGAGCTAATGCATATGTACAAATTGGTAATACAAAAGAGGCTAAGGCAGATTGTTAACAATTGCTGGATGATGATAGGGATTGTTTGAACAAAAAAAGAGCTGCTACAGGTCGAGATACTGGGCAACATGATGGTGTGGATCAAACAGCTCATATACAAGGGCGTCATCAAGCGTCGGTTGATCGTGCTGCTTCAGGTGTTAATTTAGGTCGTGGAGGTGTCGATGCTGATATTCGTATTGGTCAACTGAATCCTGCTGGTGATAGAGCCAATATGGAAAAAATAGCAGCAGCTGGACAATTGTGTAATGAAGCTGAAAATTGTCAAGGTCCTATAGATGCTAATGCCATAAATGCTAAGGCAGTAGCATTGCCAGGACATATTGAAGGACCTGTAATTGAACCAACTAGTGTAGGTGCTATTGTGGAGGTTACTGCTGCATTGAAAGTNATCACCTAGCACTGCAAAATTTTCAGGAAATAGAAAGCAGATAGTTGCAGCGAGTTCGGCAGCTATACGATTTGATGATTCAAAGAAAGTAAGGTGCTCAAACACTTTTGAAACTTTGAACAACAAGCAGGAAGATACTGTGGGTATTTTTCAACAGAAGGATATAAGTGCAAGCTCAAATAAAAACTAGCAGAATTCTAGTGTTCCAGTAAATGCATCACAAGACATT
This sequence comes from Nicotiana undulata, assembly GCA_005239495.1. NCBI lineage: Eukaryota > Viridiplantae > Streptophyta > Magnoliopsida > Solanales > Solanaceae > Nicotiana > Nicotiana undulata. The sequence goes on along the minus strand of ML242721.1, from coordinate 43,127 downwards.
GTTCCAGTTGTGGAGGAGCTAATAGGCATACAGGCATATAGCTCTACTACTCCAACATTGCACTTCTCCAGCCCACATGTGGAACAGATTATTAAAGAAACCCAGGCAGAAAAGATAACACACACCCATATGGTTAAACAACCAATCGTGACTTTGAACAAATCTGTGTTTGAAGTTCCTACACAATCGATGGAGCCGTGTAGGGAGCATGGTGGAGAATCTGGACAACTAATCCTTTCTACTGGAAATAACAACGAGATAATAAAAGCAAACGTGAGGGAGATGGCAATTAAATCCAAATTGTGGGCTGACCGACGAGAGGATGAGGATGATGAAGATTGGGGTGCTGATTTTGCCGAGGATTCAACTGATGAAGGTGAACGCTGTAGTGGAGATGAGGAGATCCTTTCAGTTGTCTCACCTTTGCCAAGAATGGGAAGCTCTTCAAAGTTAAATACAGGCAGCAAATTAAATGCACAAGCCCCATATTTCATTCCTAAAACTAGGCAGCAACAGATCATAATAGCTGCTAGTTCGTTGGCAAAAACAGTAGATATGATTTCTGGGCAGCAGCAGCTCATCTCTAACAACTCAGCTGCTAATTGTGTGAGTGATCAACATGAAGCAGCAACATTAACTTATGGACAGCAGCAACAAATTGTGTCAAAATCAGTTACAACAAAAGATGGGCAGCAACAGCACAATCCAAACGCTCCAGTTATCAGCTTGGAGGAGAGAAAACTTTTGGACGCGATGGTAAGTTCCAAACCTGCAAAGTCGGTGAATAATATTGCTTTAAGTACTGGTCGTGTGAATAAGAGCAGGAATAAGGTGAAAGACGTAGAGTTACAGCAAAAAAGTGCAGCGCTGATTAATAACAAAGATGGAGCACTGGTGGCCCACGATCATGGAGCACTGGTGGCCCAAGATCTGTTTCAAGACCTGCCAAATCCTGTGATATTGGGAAGAGATTTTTATGAAGAAGGTGAGGAAGACGCAATGATGCAACAGTGCAGGGCAGAGGCAGCAAGAAAAGGTGATTTATCACCAATGCATAGCGGACAAAGCAAAAAGACACACACAAGGAAGAAGAGCTGAGATGGCAGGGTGAATGAGGAACCAAATATTAGGCGGCTTCCTATGATAGTTTCCAAGCAAAAACAAGTTGTCCCAACCACATCTACGAAATCCAATCGTTCAAAAAAGAAGTCATGAATTTTGAAGACATTTTAAAGAGGTGTGATGAAGATGAAAAAGAAATGCAAATTGAAGAAGCTACAAGTTTGGATAAGAAGGGACAAGATTTTAATTCCTACTACATTTTACTCTATCATTTTCTTAGTATTGTCAATTATAATATCATCACAGAGTATGTTATAAAGTCTGTGATGATCATAGAATATTTGGTTCTTTCTAGTTCTTACTTTTTACATGCATGCTAGTAGGTGAGGCTATTTTATGCCTCGATAGGATTTAGTAAGGTAAGGTTTAGCCTCATTTGTGTTGCTTTAGTCCTATGCCTTTGGAAAGATATCCGATTGGCTATGAGATTATATGCCCTCGTGAGACTTTGCCGGCAGCTACACCATGACTCCTCTACATGAGGCTGCCATATAGGGCATTGTGAGGCGCAGAGGAGTGATTATATAGCCGAGGCAAAAAGGCAACATTACGGGTGCTATTGTCCCCCTTATTTGTACTATTCCTATGTGGTTCATTTTTTCCTTTTATTATCAATAAAACTAGCCCTAGGCTCCTCGCCTAGTGGATTTGCTTTAAAATAATAATAATAAATTGGAGCTTCAAAGTCTGAGTAAAGCTCAGAAAATTAAATCGGAATCGTGTTCGGGGGTCGAGGACCAAGTCTGGATGTCAAAAGGTTGACAAAACAATTCACTCTGAGAAAAATACCCAGTCGTGCCACATGGGGCGCCACGAAGAGCGGCACGACAGTGTAAAAATTAGTCTGACAAGCATTTCACACAGCCTCTGAACTTCCCCACAGACAAGCCGCCCTGGGCCGCGTCTGTGGGGAAGTTCAGATTAATTCCTGTTTCAACTTGGAAAAGGGTAGTTTTGTTCGGACCCACTTCTACACGGTATAAATACACCAAAACCACATTTTTGAAGGAACTTTTGACCTACGAAAGATTGGAGAAGAAACTAAGGCAATAAGACACAAGAATTCATCAAGATTTTAACCACCGATCGATGCAATATGGGAGTTTGTATCGAATCATTAGAATTGATGTTTTCTATGTTTTAAAACCTTATTGAGATGACCTTTTCCATTTCTATGGAGTAATTTCTATAAGAGTGTTGACAGATACGATGTTTTCATAACTTGATTAGGGATTCGATTCTTGAAATTGTTGGAATTAAGTGATGGAGGTTTAGTTTGTATTGTGAAGTTATTTCTTATTTAGCTTAATTGAAAAAGGAGCTTGATACTGAATTTCTTTACATCTTATGCTCTAGTTTAAATTCGTGATTCAAATAGGTAATCAAAAGAGGCACTTGAATTGTTAATCGAACTAGAATATAAGGAAATATTCATGAGAAGTTATACTTTAGACCTTAACCATCATTTTATTCGTTGCAGTTGTTTATCGTGCTTTAATTGGATTAATTACTGAAATTAACGTTATGAAAGAGGAACATTAAATTCAAGTGTAATCTTATTATCTTTTTAATTTGACGCCATTCCCGAGGATTGGAAATCAATAATGTTTAAAATAATTTTTTAGTATTAATTCAGGAACCAATTTTACTTTATTGTATTAAGGTTTCTCGCTTGTGTGCAGGATACAAGTTTAACTTCTCTGGTGTATGACTCGATCTTCTTCAAAGGAAGTGATACCCTACGAACCAAAGTTGGAGAAACACCTGCGACAACTGAGAAAAGAAAGAGAATTAATAGAAACTTTCTTGTGTCATACTTTGACTCATGATAAAATGGAAAACAAAGAGATTGATGTTGTAGACTTAGCTTCAAGTGAGGCAGCACAACATAGAGAAGAAGCTGCATGGATAGCAGTTGAGGCAGCCCTTAGAGCGACTGAGGAGACTATCAAAGATGGTGATGGTCGAAGATTCAATCAAAACCGACCCTTGGTTTGAAGACCAGTTCGAGAATGCAGCACACATTCTTGGGAGATCATTGGGTGACTATGTCAGACCGGTTTACAATCAGGGACTGTCAAGTGTCATACCTCCACCCATATCAGCAAACAACTTCGAGTTGAAGCAAGGCTTGCTTCAAACCATCCAAAACAATTGTATCTTCAAAGAGAAGGTGAATGAAGATCCTAACACTCACTTGATGGACTTTGAGGAAATCATGAACACCTTCCAATACAACAGAGTATCAAAAGATGGGGTCTACTTAAGGGCATTCGCTTTTTCACTAAAGGATGATGCGAAGCACTGACTTTGTAGCTTACCCAAAGGGTTGATCAAGACAAGGGAAGATATGACTAAAACGTTTCTTGACAAGTACTTCTCAGCTGCAAAACCAAGGAAATTCAGAAGGGAAATCCACATTTTTTGCCAGAAGCAGAGAGAAACGGTTTTCAAAACTTGGGAAAGATTCAAGGAGATAGATAGAAAGTGTTTGCATAATGGAATTGAATTGTGGATGCAACTCCAGGATTTTTGGAATGGACTTACACCTTCTTTACGACAAAATCATAGTACTACACGTGGAGGTCCACTAATGAAGAAAACCCCGGAGGAGGTTGTCCCAATCCTTGATGAATTATCTGAGGATGCTAACCAGTGGCCTGCTGAGAGTAATGACGGATGACATCAGTTGGGGTTCACCAGGTGGACTCCAACACATCAGTGCAAGCCTAGCTAGACACCATCGACAAAGATATAAGGAAAGTTGACATTGGCCAAGGTACAGAGTGAGCGGCAAACAACATGTGATTTTTGTGGAATGTGACACCCTACACGTGAGTGTCAAGATTCGGCTGAGGAAGTTAACACTGTGGGAAATTTTAATAGAGGAAACTACCGAGGTGGGTACAACTATAATGTTATGGGACAAAGACATCCAAGTTTTTCTTGGAGTTCACCTAGCAGGAGTTTGAACTCATGGCAACAAAATAATCCTAGACCTCAGGGTCAAGGACCACCAGGCTTTTCAAAATCTGTAAAGGTAGCAGTACCAGCCACAGCATTCAAATCAGTATAGTATGGAAGAAGGCATTCTTCAACAAATCAGAAGAAAAATTTGAGACTCAGGACACAACCACCCGAGAACAGGGAGCATACATCCGGGAATAGAGCACAACCATCCGGATTTAAAAAGACAAATGGTATAAATTTCAAATTTGTTATCTGAGAGGGCTCCTGGGACTCTAACCTCTAACACTGAAAAGAACCCAAAGGAAATAATCAAAACTATATCTCGGGGAGCGGCAAAACATTGGCTGACCCAGTTGTGAAAGCTAGACCAGAGACAATAAACAAGCAGACTGAGATAATGGAAGAGAAATAGAGTGAAGGGAAGAAAGTCCAGAGTAGTGGGGTACAAAAGGAGATTGAAGAAAGTAGAAACATTCCAGCTCTACGATCCCTCAAAAGATGAAGCATGAAAAACTTGACAAATGCTTTGGGTGGTTTGTGGAGATGCCCAAGCAACTTTATGTGAACATTTACGTCACAAAGATACTCACCCAGATTCCTGCTTATGCTAAGTTCTTGAAGGAAATCCTATCTAGCAAGAGGAAATTAGAGGAGAAAATAACGGTCAAGATGAATGCCCACTGCACTGCCATATTGCAAAACAAAATTCCCCAAAAGTTTGGGGACCAAGGAAGCTTCACCGTGACATGCTCGTGGTGGAGTGAGAAATTCGACAACGCCCTCTATGACTGTGGTGCTTTTATAAATCTAATGCCCTTGTCTGTGTTCAGAAAACTTGAAGGTGAGCTTAGAGTGATCAAATCAATACTAGTGTCCCTACAACTGGCTGACTAGACCACTATCTTTCCTGAAGGAATTATTGAGGATATTCTAGTACGGGTGAACAAGTTTGTTTTCCCCGTGGAATTTATTGTGGTGGACATAGAGCAGAACAAGGAGGTGCCTCTAATTCTATGAAGTCTATTTCTATGTACAGGTAGAGAAATCCTTAATATCTACAAGGGGAAGCTTATGCTCAGAGTGGGAACAAGAAAGTGGTATTCTAGATAAAGAGAATGATTAAATACCCCAATGATGAGGTGTCTGCCTACTCGTGCTTCAAGCTAGATGTTGTTGGGGAATTGGCTGAAAAATACAAGCTTGACAATCTTGTGGGGGATACTCTAGAGTGGTGTATTACTCCGTCTAGCACACTGGAAGATGAGGATCATGAAATAAATAAAGAGGTTTGAAGCTCTTGAAACTGAGGATCAAGTGGTTGATGAGGAGGAACTAAAAGAGGAGGCTTCTACGCCTAGTGTGAAATTGAAAGTCCTCCCTACTCACTTGAAACATGCTTTTCTTGAAACAAAATTTTCCTGGGATTGTATTTGTATTTGTTTTTTATTTGCCAATTGACTTTGTTTGATTTGTTTCTTGATTTTTTACATAATATGATTTGTAATTATAACTCTAAATTCTATCGCCCTGTAATAGTTAGTAATTAATTGTTTAGTTTCGTTTCTTCCCGACGACGGATTTCGTCAACTGGTTTCTTGAGGGATTTGAAGTCGAACAAGAAAAGGACAAAAAAATCAAAAAGATTTTGATAATCCAAAAATATTTCCTTTGTTTTTATTTTATTTTATTTTATTTTTCTTTCTTAGGTAGTGCAATAATTCTCCTTGATTTTTCTTTGTGTCGCGGTTCTTTTTCAAGGAGTTTATTTGAACCGGGTATAGTTAGTTTTTTTAGGAATAAAGAAACTTTAGTCATAGTGCTAATTTGAAGCATTTTTCTTGACTACGTACGCCCCGAGAGTGTTGAGTGCCTTAGTTGTGACACATAGGCTCAGTACTGGACTCATGGATAAGTACCTTAATTTATTTGATCTCAACTATGCTTGACTGCTTTAAATAGAGAGTCGGGACAGGTCTGATCCTAAGTGAGTTATGTGCCATTGTGTGAGTGAGGTTTTCCTTGATCTTCTGTGCACGTCAGTTGATGTCTAGAACATGCCATGTGTGTTTGCAAAGCGAAATAGTAGTTTTGTTCAGCCTAGGAAGTGAAATATGCATTTCTTTGTTGAGCCAATTATATGTATGTGACCCGCCTAATTATTGTGTATCCTAGTTAGCCTATTTAAGCCTGTAATCTTGTTTTCTTTTGCAACCATACTACAAGCCTGACCCATTTATTTGAATTGATTATCTATTTGAACATGTTACCTCTCATGAGTACTTGAAATATTTATGAGCTTTTAAAAGCTAAGTGGAGGTATGGTTGGATTTTTGGGTGCAACTACATGAAAGGAGAAAGGTGCACTGCTTGAAAAAATTGTGAGAGCCACTTGTAGGGAATTGAAAAAAGAAAACAAGAGAAAGAAATTCAGAACTTAGAAAAAAAAAGAGAAAGAAAAAGTTTGTGTCGTATATATTATTAAGAAAATTATTCCTTACTAGTGGTAAATCTTATTTTATTTGTGCTTAAAGAAATTGGGATCTTGGTTCTAATATGATGTGAAGGTTGGGGTTTGGTTCAACATAAGTGTGGGGTTTTAATTGGTGAAATGGTATGTATTAAAGTGCTCGCAGAGGTGTAGTCACTAATATCCAAATGTATCATGCCCATCACATAGCCTACATTACAACCAAATAAAGTCATACTTTATCTTTGACTGAATGAGCTCGATTAATAAAGTACTACACTATGGGCAATTGTATGGTACGTCTTTTGTGGCACATGAATTTTATTCTGAGAGTGAGCGAGTTTTTTCTATCTTGAGTTCCTATCAGTTCTTGAATTTTATTGTGTGTGAAACTACTCTCTATTTTTGGTGCGATGGCACATGACTTGTGAAGGAAAGGTAATGACGTTGACCTCTGTGTTAGAGCAAGTGAGCAGGTTGTGAATGATGCGCGGTGTTTTTGAGTTGAGTCTTGAGGCTAGGATATTATGATAGGGTGCTTAGTCTGCTTTAAAAATTCTTTGCAAGATGTGTTAGGGAAGTTGTTTGATGAAAAGGTCGTCCCTATATGAAGTGTAGTTTGATTGCTCGAGGACGAACAATGGTCCAAGTGTGGGGTTTTGATAGTAGGATAAAAACTCGTGTTTTAGCCGTATTTTACACTCCAATTATTGCACTTTACGTGTCTTTGAACTTAAATAATATTGAACCGCACATATCTCATGTTTTATGCCTTGCAGAGTTGATTCTGAGTTAAAAAGATTAATTGGAGCTAAATCGAATAAATTGAAGATTTGAAGTCTGAGTAAAAGCTCAAAGAATTAAATAGGGATCACGTTCAGGGGTCGGGGACCAAGTCTGGATGTCAAAAAGTAGATGAAACAATTCACTCGAAGAAAAATACACAGTCACGCCGCATGGGGCGTGCAAGGGCCGGCAATGTAAAACTTGTCCTGACAAACGTTTGGCACAGACTCTGAACTTCCTCACAGGCACGCCGCATGGGGTGTCGCGTCTGTGCATTTTGGTTAGAGTTATTCCTATTTCGTCTTGAAAAGGGTAGTTTTTTCCGGACCCACTTCTACATGGTATAAATACACCGGCAATACGTTTTTGAAGGGACTTTTGACCTACGCAAGATTGGAGAAGAAATTAAGGCAAGAAGAAGATTTCAACCAACGATCGGTGCAATACGGGAGTTTGTAATTGTAATGAACCGATCGGTCGTTTTGAGAGTTAGCGCCCTGATCCCCTAATAGTTGTTTCTCCCATGTCTAATTATGCTATCGGAACTTGTCGGAGCGTTGAGTGGTGAAATCCAGAGTGATTTCGAACACATAGTCCTTAAATGTGGATTTTAGCTTTTGAAATCAGGTCGTAGCTAGAACTGTGTGAAAACGGATCCGGAATGGAATTATGTCGACTCCTATAGCTCCGTTGGGTGATTTTGGGGTTAGGAGCGTGTTTGGAATATGTTTTTGAGGTCGGTTGTAGATTTAGGCTTGAATTGGCGAAAGTTAGAATTTCAGCAATTTCGGCCGATAGGTGAAATTTTGATATCAGACTCGGAATGGAATTCTGAATGCGACAGCATGTTTGTAATGTTATTTATGACCTGTGTGCCAAATTTGAGGTAATTCGGATGAGTTTAGACATGATTTGGCATCGAATGTGAATTTTAGAAATCTCATAAGTTCTTAGGCTTGAATCTATGCATAATTGACGATTTTGATGTTATGAAGTGTGTTTTTAAGGCTCGACCAAGTTTGAATGAGGTACTATGGTTGGTTGGTAGTTTTGGTTGAGGTCCGGGGCCCTTGGGTGTGTTTCGGGTGCCCAAACGGGCATATTTTGACCTAAACCTTTGCTGGTTTTTGTTGGTTTTATAGAAGCAGATGTGTGTTCACTGCGATCGCGTGAGTAAGTCCGCGATCGCGTAGTGTAAGGATGAGGTTGTCAGGAATTGTGCTTCGCAATCGCACAACTCTACCCGCGATCGCATTGTTTTTGTTAGTTAGTTTCCGCGATCGCACGCCTGGGATTGCGATCGCATAGGGTATCTCAGACCTGGGGGGTGTTAGGATAACTGCTCTACGCGGTTGCATGAAGCCAACCGCGATCACATAGGGTATCTCAGGCCTGGGGGGTGTTAGGATAATTGCTCTACACGGTCGCGTGAAGCCAACCGCGATCGCATAGCTGTGAGGGCAGAAGGTCCGCGATCGCAGACCTTTAATTGCAATCGCAATGAAGGAAATTTAGGCGCGTGGTAGAATGCTCTTGGCGATCGCGACTATGTGTCCGCGATCGCATAGAAGAAACACCTGGGTAGAATATTAAAACCCTAATTCGAGGGTTTAAACCTATTTTCACCATTTTTGAATTTGAGAGCTCGGGAAGGGAAATTTTTGAAGACTTTTGTACTTGGGTAACTTGGGAAGTGATTTCTATCCATTATAGATCAATTTCCATGATTCCAATCTTAAATTCAACCTTTAATTTCGAAAATTTTGGGTAGAAAATGGGAAAAATGGAATGAACTTCTTAGACCGAATTATTGAGTTTTGATTGGGTGTTTGGCCTTCGATTTGAGAGATTCTTATATGGTTATACTCGTGAGTGAATGAGTGTCCAGAAAATATAATTTTTACCCGATTCCGAGACGTGGGCCTGGAGGACTTTTTGGGCGAATTTCCTAATTTCGCGTATTAGCTTAGAAATAATTAGTTATTTTGTTTCCTTGAAGTGATATTTACATTATGCAATCTAATTGAATAGATTTGGGCCACCCGGAGTCGGATACTCGTGGCAAGAGCATGGTATTGAGTTGATTAGTGCAGTCAAGGTAAGTGGCTTGCCTAACTCTGTGTTGGGGATTTCCCTTAGGCATTTTATACTGATTTTGTTATGTGGACGCCGTGTACGTGAGGTGACGAGTGCGTACATGGGTCATTGTTGCTAAAATTCCACTCTTTCCTTCCATGACATGACTCATTTTAATGGCTATAATACTGCTTTATGTTATAACTGAGTAGTTAGCGTAGGAATAAGCATGCCTACCTGTCCTTACTTGAATTCCTCTTATTTGCTACTAAATGCACCATGCTTAGGTAGTTTTACCTTATTCTTGCCAGTTGTTTTCTTGAACTGTTTAATTAAACCGTATCCGAGTATTATAGAGTGAACTGACTCAAGAATTGGATCCCGAGTCAACTATCTTGCATGTCTAGTCAATTACCCTTGTTTCTCTCAATGATATTTTTTGGTTGCTCATCTGATGTATTTTGTGATCAATTGTTAATTGCTTAACTTTTAGTAGTTAATAGTAGTTTATAATCATCAAATCAGGTGTTAATTTTCCAGGATGATAATCGACTGAAGATTGTTCGAATATTTTTTAAATTCAATTCCTGTGCAGACGATAATTAAATTATACTATCTTTGACTAGCGAGCAAAAATTATTTGTTGTGTTTGTGCTTGTCACTATCTTCCCATGGTTATGTTTATTCACTATACGTGCTTGTTGTGGCCACACATGTATTTAGTAAGTATGAACATTTTGGCTCCGTGGGTATTCCCATATGAACGGTATTATATGTGGATTCGGTTACACGCTACTATGAATAGGTGGTACGGATTGCACGTTGTAACAAGATTTTGATTGGGTGTGACTCCTCGGGTTTGTTTCATGTGTTTTTTTTCTCCCATATGTGATGGATTCATAGCATTATGCTCTTATGGTTGTATTTGTTAAACTTGCGGGATAGTTTTCTTTTTAGTTATCTTTCCATTATTGATCATATTTGAGCGGTTATTTTTTGGTGCACAGTTCGTGTCCTATGAGGTCCTTGATGATATTTAATGTGGCATGTCAGTCGAGCTACTTGTATTGGGTGAGACGAGTTTTTGTACTTGGAATTAGTGCTATCAAATTTGTATAAGGTATGCTTCGAAGAAGAATGTCACTAACCATTTCAAAATTTAGCAATGGTTATCGTCGAGCGAGAGAACTCCATGGCTTATTGATTCGATGGATGAGTTTCTACATGTTCCTATCATCATTAGCATTGTTGCGAGATTTGGGACAAAGTTTTATTTAGGCATGTGAGTCAAGCGATACATCGTGTGGTTACATCTTGGAAATATACTTATACTTTGGTATGGCTTGTTGATATTGACATTGTGTATTTATAAGAATCGAATCTTGAGGGAGCTTAGGAAGTTAGAATTTGGTATTTTGGCTTCGTATGCTAAGGTTGAAGAGAGAATTTTAGTTGGGATGGTGTAATGGCCTTATGTGGTTTGCAGTGACGCGAGATCACCCATGGTCATGTGTATAATGAGCTATATAATTATTATGAAAATTTTGGAATGACTCTTGGCACGTTCCATGACAAACATATATTTAAGTTTGGGATCAAACTTGGTTTGTTGTTGTTGTTGTTGTTGTTGTTGTTGTTGGAGAATGTAACGACCCGACCGGTCATTTTGAGCTTTAGCACTTCGTTTGGCAGTTTGAAGTCTTGAGTTGCTTCACATTATGCATTATCACTTGCGTGTATGGTTGGTTTTGATTTTTGAGAGCGTCAGAGTAGATTTGGAAGATTAATTCTCAATTCAAAAGCTTTAAGTTGGAAGAGCTAATCAAGGTTGACTTATGAGTAAACGACTGTCGTGCCCCCCCTTTTCCTCGTGGAGTCCAGGGTTTATGACATTTGGTTGAGACAACTCGTTCCTTTTGGGAAAGGGGTTTTGCGTTTTGAAGAGTCGCCACCTAACGATTTTGAGGTGCGTTAGGGCACCAAAGGGGTTCACTTATAACTACGTTGATAATCAGAGATAGGGTAAGGTACCGAAATTATCCTAAGGGGAAGGTGTTAGGCACCCCTCAGGATCCACAAGTGTGGTTCCCGACCAAACAGCTTTTATGAATTTGTACAATTTAGCAAATAATCAAGTAAGGCTCAAATAATAGGGGATTTAAGTCTAAGCACATATGTTTTGAAAAGACAGTTGATGAGGAACTAGCTTTTTAAGAGAATTGCAATCTAAGCACACTTTTTGAAGAGTAAAGGGATGTACTAGGTTTGTTTATAATATGGATCACATCAATGAAATACCCGGTATGACACTCCTCAAAGAGGGGATACACGTGGCATTAGCGCACCGGTCATCATGTACATATCTACCCTTTCCCACCCCGTGAAGGTAACTAAAGCGCGTGTTGGTCGCAAACTCTATTGCATGTTATTACCCGTCCCTTTCCTATCAGTCCTGGAGGATTTTGGGACTTCTATCCTAGAAGGGAGGTGCTAGGCAGACCCTTAGGTTTTTAAAGGTGAAAATGCTAAGGCGACATATAATAAACAAGTAGGACTGCAGATAGGGGAAAAGCATGGAAAGCATATAAAGGCTCAAGTATTCCTCCACACACAGTACACATAAATAGCATGTCTCATACACAATTAAGGTCCATATTCAGATCCTAGGCATGGTATCTAAGTGACAATAGCAAAGTCAGATTTATTACATAACTGAGAGAGGAAGTCCTAATCAAGCCTGCCTACTGATTTTAACAGGCTGATAGCTAAACATAATCACAAAGATAGTTCTGGTTTTTATTTCTTATAGTTGATTACCTAAGGCTTGCCTAGGCGTATAGCAGTATTTATAATCGATAACAGTTTTAGGTCGTATACCTAGTAACAAGCAGTTCTAGGTGTTGCAGATGGACTAATTTTATCAGTTGGTAGAACAGGAGGACTGTTTTTCACTTGTGTTTAGACCAAGTGTAGTAAATGAGTATGATCCTATAGCATGATGTCTAATGCAACATGATGCATTTTTAACTTAAATATGGATTTCTAAATGCATATAGAATCACAACATTATGCACAACTTCATGAACAACATAGGTGATAATTTTTTAATGTGTTTACCTAAAACAGAATCTCTAAGTGCGTAGGCATGGTAAGACATGATTGCAGTTTTGTTAACACGTTTATCTTAATGCAAGGTTTCTAAATTATATTTTCCAGCACACGTTGATATGAACAGAATCACATAATAGTTTTGTTGCCATTGTTTATCTTATAAACAGGGTTTCTACGTGAGGGAAATGAATGATGACATGCTGAAAGAGAGCATGTATATGAACCTAAGTAACATGATATCTAAATGCATGGCATACTTGGCATGTTATACCTAAACATGGTTACTATTGCGCATAGGGAAAAGTAAGCCTAGAAACATGATTTCTACCCTTCTTTATACTACGACATGCATATCCCCACCCATTTTCACTATCCAACCCCAGAATTGTTTTTACAAATTATTACAAGCCTCCGAATATGAATTACATAACCAAAATAAGAAGAAGAAGAAGAAGTTAACTATAGGGAGCCTTCATAATAGGCCCAAGTTTCCAGGTCCTCAATGCCATGTATTGTTTCACAACCTTATCATAATCCGGATGTGTTAGAGTTCCCTTAGGCCCTCAAGGGATTCCGGGTAGTGCTCACACCCAGATTTCATAGCCAAGATAGAGTAAGTGCATTGTGGAAAGGCCAACTCTTCTGTGTCAAAGTTCAGAGGGAGCTCAAGGGTCCCAAAGCAATGCTCACACAAAATGGGTAGAATCTAGTGGTCTAAGAGTAAATGAGAGTGCTTGACATAGTTTTGAGGAGTTTAAGTAAAAAAACAATTTTGGAAAAGGGTAAGCAGGAAACAGTTTTGGAAAAGAGAGAGAGGCTTACTTGAAATAGTCTTTGCAAAACAAGGATAAAGTTGTCTTAGTAAAACAGATTTGAGAAGAGTAGGGTAATCAACAAATAGAAGACCAAACTCAGAACCAAAAACATGTTCAGCACCACACAAAGAGTCAAGACAGGTTCAACACCCAAACTTCACACATGGGTATTAGGGATTGGGGACACATAGAGCACCTGATGACAAACATGTAGTGAGCAACACACAATCAGGAGTCCCTAGGGATTCCGGGGATTTGGGACACAATAGAGCAGGGTATTAACATAACAGGACCAAATGTAGTAAAGTCTACCTAAAACTAATGTACCAAACATAAGCAGAAAGGTTCACATGAAGGCAGGTTTTGAACACACAAAGGCATGCTAACAAATAAGGCAGAACTGGACATACTAGATAGAACCTGAGATCCTAGTTACATGTTGAAAAATAGAAGAGTAAGTAAAAACAGATGAGGAATACCAAGAATTGTAACAGTAATAGAAACATATTGGTTTGAGAACTGAAATTCGAATTAGGACTTACCAGTGAGTGAAGAAAGCAGTAACACAAAAAGTAGAATATATGAGATGAACAATAGTTAGCATTGGCTTGCAGCCGGCTAACTCAGATCAGTAGAAAGTAGCACAAAAGAGAGAGAGAGAGAGAGAGAGAGAGAGAGAGAGAGAGAGAGAGAGAGAGAGAGAGAGAGAGAGAGAGAGAGAGAGAGAGAAAGAGAGAGAAAGAGAGAGCAAGTTTAGTTGTGAGAAAGAGAGTTGCAGAGATAGTTCGTGTCTGTGTGTGTGTGTTTATCAATGCATGAATAAAGTATATATATAGTTTGAAACTAGGTGAAAATAGGTAATAATTAGATTGCCCAGTAATTATGGAACTCAAAGAATAAATTAGTTGTAAAATCAGTACCAACACTCCCTTAATTAAGGGAGTTAAGTCTCAAACGGTCAGAATAGGTAGCAAGTAAGGAAAGGAATCGTGTATAGCAAATAAAGAAAGATTTCTAATATAGTAAACACCGAGTAGGAAATTGGGGTCAGGTTCATAAGGTTTCAATCAAGGCAATATTATGAGAGTAAAATCAGTCATGTAATAAGGCAAGAAATAACTAAAGGTCGGAAATTAGTAAAGATACTATCACAGGAAATCAATTAAAGGAAATCAATAACAGGAAATTAGGGATTCAGATAGGAGTAGTACTGATTTAGGAATCAACACAGATTATACGGAGTAAACACACACTGGGAGAGAATCAGAAACCCTAGCAATTAAACTAGGGTAAAATCACACGGAATTATGGGTTTACATAGAGCATGGCATAAATCACTGAATAAGCATAATACAAGCAGGGAAAAGCAAAGATTCAGAGGTATCGATGAACAAAAATAGAGTATAATCACAGAGCAAGCATGAGTAATAGCAGCCAGAAACCCTAACAAGCAACATGGGGTAAAAATCACATAAGTCAAGAATTCACATAGAGCATGGCCTAATTAAATTGAGTAGATGTTAATACAAGTAGGAGAAGTGAGGTTTCAGCAATAGTGATGAACAAAACATAGTAGAATCACATAATAGGCAGGAAAACATAGGGCAAAATCACAGAATCGTAGAACGTTCATAAGGAATATACAGATTAATTGAACACAGTACCAAAGACGAACTCAGAACCTCAAGAAAAATTAGGGTTTTCAACATAGTAACTCGGATAGAGGAGAAGCTTAAAATAAACCATTAAAACATAGTAGAAACCTTAGGATAATACTAAAGGTCATAGAAAAAAATCATTTTAAAAAGGGATCATGAAACCCTAGTTTGAAAACGAAGAGCTATTTTAGGAAAAATCGGAGAATCTTTGGGGAAAACAACAATGAACTCATAGCATGCATAGATCTAAAGGAAAAATCGGAAAATCTTAGGTGTTAGGGTTTCAGAGAACCCAGAGAAAACAAGAAACCTTAAAAATATCACCGGCTTTAGCCAGAAAAGTCATGGATCTTACTCAGACGACCGGAGATAGCCGGAAAATGGCATGAGGGACCATGGGAGAAGCTGAACCGCTCTAGGTTCACTTGAGAGCCTCAAGGTATCATTAGACCGGAACTAGGTGAATCAAAGGCCAAGATATGATGAGAGGCCACGGTTTCCGGCGGGGGGAAGTGACCGGAGTGGACAGTGTCCATCGGAGATGAAGAGACGGGAAGGTTCTAGAGAGAACCTGGAGATAGAGAAAGAGTAGAGAGATGAGTGCGAGGGGAGTGAAAATGAGANGTGGAGGGGGGGGGGGGGGTAGTCACCTAGGTTAATTAAGGAAGAGGTGTATCTGGACCGTTGATCAATTTTGATCAACGGTCAGAATTGGATCCGGATTGGGCCGGGTAGATTTAGGTTTGGGCTTGGGTATTGGGTTATGTAATTTGGGCTGGTTTCAATTGGGTTTGGGGTTAAATTAAATAAGGCTAGATTTTAAATAGGAAAGGGCTAATTGTTAAATACACAATTAAATAGATAAATAATTAATAAAAATAGCTAATAATTACATAAAAATGAAATTGATGCTAAATAGGTGAAATTAAAGTAATTAACTAATATTTAAAATATAAATGACTAATTATTGAATTAAAATGGTATAAAATGTACAATTGGGCTATAATTGAAAGATTGTTGTGATTATAGCCAAATAATGCCAAATTGACTAATTTGAGAAATAATTAATTCCTAATAGGATTAAAAATGATATATTGACCCAAGAAATGTTTTGAAATTATTTATAATACAATTTATAAATAATTATTGGATATAAAGTAATTAACTAATATTTAAAGTATAAATGACTAATTATTGAATTAAAATGGTATAAAATGTACAATTGGGCTATAATTGCAAAATTATTGTGATTATAGCCAAATAATGCCAAATTGGCTAATTTGAGAAATAATTAAATCCTAATAGGATTAAAAATGATATATTGACCCAAGAAATGTTTTGAAATTATTTATGATGCAATTTATAAATAATTATTGCATATAAAGTATTGAATAAATTAGAAAATAAATTGATAATAATGTGGAAAATTATGGAAAAATACCAATTATTATAAAAAGTGATTTTAAAGGTATATATACAAATTTAAAAATAATTTGAGAAAAAATTGGGTATCAAGACATTGCATATTTAAATTGGGACTACGGACTAGATTCCAGGAGCTTTCCCCCTGTACTGCATTGCATATTTAAATTGGGACTACGGATGAGATTTCGGGAGATTTCCCCCTGTACTGCATTGCATATTTAAATTGGGACTACGGACTAGATTCCGGGAGCTTTCCTCCTGTACTACATTGCATATTTGTTATGGAAATATATGTTGTGCTGAGCCGAGGGCTCTCTTTTACTATTCTTTGCAGTTCACCATTTCTACTGTTCTGTTTTAGCTTATTATCTATCTCTGCTTAGATTTTTAACTGTTTTCACTATAAATATCCAGTAGAGCCTTAACCTGACCTCGTCACTACCTGACTGGGGTTAGGCTTGGCACTTACTGGGTACCAATTGTGGAGTACTCATGCCCTTTCCTGCGCATGTTTTCCATGTGCATATCCAGGTACCAGCACACAACATTTTGGCTAGGAGTATTTTTGCAGCTGCTAGGAGAACGCGAGGTAATTCGGCTGCGTCTGCAGAATCCCACGAGTCCCTTTCTACTCTAGTATATGCATAGGAGACTTATATACATTTTCCTTTATTCAATTGTATAGAGCTACATTAGTACAAAGCTTGTGATTATTGTGACGTTCCGGGTTTTGGGAAGTGAAAGTTGTAAATGTCGAGCGGCTGAGTTATATATTTTACCTTCTTTCTTTCTATTTCTATTGTTGTATTGCTTTACTTTCCGCATGTTTTAGGCTTACCTAGTCATAAAGACTAGGTTCCATCACGGGCCCGTTCGGAGGGTAATTCGGGTCGTCACAAGTTGGTATCAGAGCGTCTAAGTTCATAGGAGTCACAAGTCACAAGCCAATTTATTAGAGTCTCGCGGATCGGTGCGAAGACGTCTGTATCTATCTTCGAGAGGCTATGTAACTGTTAAGAACAATCATATTCCTTGGAATTCCTTATCGTGCTAGTTACTGTCATCAAAAAATATATTCTTAAACTCTATTCTATTCTTGCTTACAGATGGTGCGCACTCGTACCAGACGTACTGATGACCAGGCACCAGAGCCCCCAGCTAGAGCCGCCAGAGGCAAGGGCAGAGGATGAGCACGCGGTGCAACTAGAGCATCGGCTAGAGCAGAGACGGAGGATCCCCCAACAGCCACAGTTGGAGGGGCACAAGAGGTCCCTATTATTACTCTGGCTCTCCAGGAGACATTGGCTCAGTTCTTGAGTGCCTTCAGTACTCTGTCTCAGGCGGGACTACTCCCGATAGCTCCAGCTACTTCCCAGGCCGGGGGAGGGACACAGACTCCCACAGCCCATGCTCCTGAGCAGAGGGTTCATATTGGCTAGGTTCCAGAATATATTCCTATGCCCCCAGCAGCTCCAGCTTAGCATGAGGCTAGGGTAGCTGTTTCTGAGGCGGAGCAACTCCGACTTGAGAGGTGCAAGAAGTACCACCCACCTGAGTTCAGCGGACTAGCTTCGGATGACGCCCTGGGCTTCTTGAGGAGTGTCATCTCATTCTCCGCACTATGGGTATTGTAGAGACGAGTGGGATTTCTTTCACCGCTTTCCAGCTGAGGGGGGTAGCTTATCAGTGGTGGCGTGCTTTTGAGCTGAGTAGTCCGGACGAGGCATCTTCACTTACTTGGGATCAGTTCTCTGAGATGTTCTTACTTGAGTTTGTCCCTCAGAGTCTCAGGGATGCTTAGCGTGCAGAGTTTGAGCAGTTACGTTAGGGTACCATGACTATGTGAGAGTATGCAGTCCGTTTCACCGATTTGGCTCGTCATGCACCAGCCTTGGTTGCCACTTTTAGAGAGAGGGTTCGACGTTTCATTGAGGGACTCCACCCCAGTATTCGGACCAGTATGGCTAGAGAGTTGGAGACAGATATCACTTATCAACAGACCATGAGTATTGCCCGGAGGATTGAGAGTATGTTAACCCGGGACAGGGAGGAGAGAGAGGCCAAGAGGTCTCGAGAGACTAGTAGTATTTTAGGAGTTCGTGCACCGACAACATGTTATAGTAAGGGTTTTGTGAGTCGCCCCATTCATTCAACTCTTCCAGCAGTCAGTGGTATTCCAGCTCCTCCTAGACCCTAGGAGCCTTATTATGCACCACTAGTATCTTATGTGCCTCATGCTCGAGGTGCTATCACCGGCCAGTCCAGCAAGCTAGTTCAGAGTCAGCAGCCGCCGCCACGTCCTCTGAGGGGTTGTTTTGGTTGTGGTGACCCTCGCCATGTGATCAGAGATTTCCCCAGAGCTAGGAGAGGTGCACCATCTCAGTCTTATCAGGCCCCACGTGCTCCATCGGGTCCTCCAGCTATTCTCCCAGCCTCAACTCCTACCCCACCTTCTTATACAACTCAAGGTGGAGGTCGGGGAGGTTGAGGTTGCCTTAGAAGGGGAGGCTATGCCAGATATTATGCTCTCCCAGCCCGTTCAGAGGTTGTTGCTTCAGATTCGGTCATCACATGTATTGTCCCTGGTTTTCATAGGGATGCATCCGTATTATTTGATCCGGGTTCGACGTACTCATATGTATCTTCTTATTTTGCTTCACATCTGGGGATATCTCGGGATTCTTTGAGTTCCCCCGTATATGTTTCTACTCCCGTGGGAGATTCTCTTGTTGTGGACCGAGTATACCGGTCGTGCTTGATTGTTATCAGTGGTTTTGAGACCAGGTCTGACTTACTATTACTCAGTATGGTAGATCTTCCAGGTATGACGCCCGACAGAGATATTGATTTCGGCATTGACTTGTTGCCGGGCACTCAACCCATTTCCATTCCTCCTTATCACATGGCTCCTCCTGAGTTGAAGAAGTTGAAGGAGAAGTTGCAGGAGTTGCTTGATAATTTCATCAGGCCCAGTGTATCACCGTGGGGTGCTCCGGTATTATTTGTGAAGAAAAAGGATGGTTTGATGGGTATGTGTATTGACTACCGGCACCTGAATAAGGTGACAGTGAAGAACATGTACCCATTGCCTCTCATTGATGATCTATTTGACCAGTTAAATGGTGCTAGGGTGTTCTCCAAGATTGATCTGCGTTCGGTCTATCATCAGTTGAAGATTGGGGAATCGGATATCCCGAAGACTGCCTTTAAGACCAGATATGGCCACTATTGATACTTTCGTCATCGTGTTCATTGATGATATTCTGGTATATTCTCAGTCCTAAGAGGACCATGAGCAGCATTTGAGGACCGTGCTTCAGACTTTGAGAGAGAAGAAATTGTATGCCAAATTTTCTAAGTGTGAATTTTGGCTTGATTCTGTGGCATTCCTAGGCCATGTGGTGTCTTCTGATGGGATCAAGGTAGATCCGAAGAAGGTGGAGGCGGTACATAGTTGGCCTAGACCGTCTTCAGCTAATGAGATCCGCAGTTTCCTTGGTTTGGCTTGGTATTATCGCCGTTTTGTGGAGGGATTTTCATCCATTTCAGCGCCCATGACCAGAATGACCCAGAAGGGTGCCCCTTTCATATAGACTGAGGAGTGCGAGGAGAGCTTTCAGAAGCTCAAGACAACCCTGACTACAGCTCCTGTGTTAGTGTTGCCTACCGGTTCAGGGTCATATACAGTCTATTGTGATGCTTCGAGGATTGTCCTAGGACGGTGTTGATGCAATACGGTAGGGTGATTGCCTACGCGTCCAAACAGTTGAAGGTTCATGAGAAAAACTATCCAGTTCATGACCTCGAGTTGGCAGCGATTGTTCACGCCCTGAAGATATGACGTCATTATTTATATGGTGTTCCATGTGAGATATTCATGGATCACCGGAGTTTGCAGCACGTATTCAGGCAGAAGGATCTCAATTTGCGCCAGGGTAGGTGGTTGGAGTTACTCAAGGATTATGACATCACTATACTATATCACCCGGGGAAGGCCAATGTGGTGGCCAACGCCTTGAGTCGCCGGGCGAAGAGTTTGGGGAGTTTGGCATATCTTCATACAGATGAGAGGCCTCTAGCCTTAGATGTTCAGTCCTTAGCCAGTCAGTTCGTGAGATTGAATCTTTCTGAGCCTTGCTCGGTGTTAGCTTGTGTGGTTGATCGGTCTTCTCTTTATGACCGCATCAGAGAGCGCCAATATAATGATCCCCACCTTCTGGTTCTTCAGGACAGGGTCCGACAGGGTGATGCCAGGGACGTGACTATAGGTGATGATGGCGTGATGAGGATGCAGGGTCGTATCTGTGTACCAAATGTGGATGGGCTTCGAGAGTTAATTCTTGAGGAGGTCCATAGTTCGCGGTATTCCATCCACACGAGTACCACGAAGATGTACCAGGATCTGAGATGGCACTATTGGTGGCAAAGGAAGAAGAAGGATATAGTGGAGTTTCGTAGACAAATGTATCAACTGTCAGCAAGTCAAATGTGAGCATCAGAGATCGGGAGGGTTACTTCAGCAAATTGAGCTTCCAGAGTGGAAGTGGGAAAGGATCACCATGGATTTTTTGGTTGGACTTCCTCGGACTTTGAGGAAGTATGATGCTATTTGGGTGATTGTAGATCGGCTGACCAAATCAGCCCATTTCATTCCAGTGTTGACTACATATTCATCCGAGAGGTTGGCTGAGATTTACATCAGGGAGATTGTTTGCCTCCACGGTATTCCAGTATCTATCATTTCAGACAAAGGTACACAGTTCACTTCACGGTTCTGGAGAGCCGTTCAGCAGGAGTTAGGCACCAGGGTGGAGTTGAGTACAGCCGTTCACGCTCAGACGGATGGGCAATCCGAGCGCACGATTCAGATTCTCGAGGATATGCTTCGTGCCTGTGTGATGGATTTTGGAGGGTCATGGGATCGATACTTGCCACTTGCAGAGTTTGCTTATAATAACAGCTACCAGTCCAGCATTCAGATGGCGCCGTATGAGGCTTTGTATGGTAGGTGGTGCAGGTCTCCAGTGGGATGGTTTGAGCCGGGCGAGGCACGATTGTTGGGTACAGATTTGGTTCAGGATGCCCTGGACAAGGTGAAGGTGATTCAGGAGAGACTTCTCACAGCTCAGTCCAGGTAGAAGATTTATGCGGACCAGAAGGTTCGTGACTTGGCATTTATGGCTGGTGATCGGGTTTTGCTTCGGGTATCACCTATGAAAGGCGTCATGAGGTTCGGAAAGAAGGGTAAGCTGAGTCCGAGGTTCGTTGGACCTTTTGAGGTATTGCAGCGAGTTGGAGAGGTTGCTTCTGAGTTAGCCCTGCCTCCCAATCTGGCAGGAGTTCATCCGGTATTCCACGTTTCTATGCTCCGAAAGTATCACGGTGATCAGTCTCATGTTTTGGATTTCACCTCGGTCCAGTTGGACAAGGATCTATCATATGTTGAGGAGCATGTAGCTATATTGGACAGGCAGGTCAGAAAGCTCAGGTCAAAGAATATTGCCTCAGTCAAGGTTTAGTGGAGGGGTCATCCGATCGAGGAGGCGTCTTGGGAGACCGAGCAGGATATGCAGAGTCAGTACCCTCATCTTTTCACAGCTTCAGGTATGTTTCTATACTCGTTCGAGGATGAACGATTTTCTTAAGAGGGGAGAATGTAACGAACCGGTCGGTCGTTTTGAGAGTTAGTTCCCCGATCCCCTAATAACTGCTTCTCCCATGTCTGCTTATGCTTTTGGAACTTTTTCAGAACGTTGAGTGGTGAAATCCGGAGTGATTTTGGACACATAGTCCATAAATGTGGAATTTAGCTTTAGAAATCGGGCCATAGTTAGAACTGTATGAAGACGGATCTGGAATGGAATTCCGTTGACTCTGTTAGCTCCGTTGGGTGATTTCGGGGGTAGGAGCGTGTTCAGAATGTTTTTTCGAGGTTTGTTGTAGATTTAGGCTTGAATTGGCGAAAGTTAGAATTTCGGTGATTTTGGCCGATAGGTGAAATTTTTATATCGGGCTCGGAATATAATTCCGAAAGTGACAACAGGTCCGTAATGGCATTTATGACCTGTGTGCAAAATTTGAGGTCATTCGGATGAGTTTTGACGTGATTCGGCATCGAATGTGGATTTTAGAAATTTCATATGTTCTTAGGCTTGAATCTATGCATAATTTATGATTTTGACGTTATGAGATGCGTTTTTAAGGCTCGACCAAGTTTGAACGAAGTATTAGGGTTGGTTGGTAGGTTTGGTTGAGGTCCCGGGGGGCCTCGGGTGTGTTTCGGGTGCTCACACGGGCATTTTTGGCCTAAAACACTTTGCTGGTTTTCTGGTTTTTGCAGCAGCAGTTTTCCTTCACTGCGATCGCGTAAGTGTCTCCGTGATCGCGTAGGGTACGTGAGGGAGGTCTTCATTTTGTTCACTGCGATCGCAAGAAGAGGTCCGCGATCGCATAGCTTGGGCAACTCAGTCACCGAGATCACATAAGCAAGTGTCGCGATCGCATAGAACTCCTTAGGCAGCGGAAGGTGCGAGCATTACTCTACGCGGTCGCTTGGGAATGTACATGATCCCATAGGTCTGGGTCCACAGGGTTCGTGATCGTGAGTTGAGTTCTGCGATCACATAGAATGAATCCCAGGCGTGAAATTTTTACTCTCCGCGATTGCGACTCAATGTACGCGATCGCATAAGGCAAATCACTGGGCAGTCTTTTAAAGACCCAAATCCGAGGGTTTATGCTATTTTCCATATTTTCGAATTTGAGAGCTCAGGAAGAGCGATTTTTGAAGACTTTTGCACCTGGGCAACTTGGGTAAGTGATCTCTACCCAACTTAGATCAATTTCCATGATTCCTAACTTAAATCTAGTCTTTAAGCGATTTTTAAAGTGTTATTTACATTATGCAATCGAATTTACAAGATTTGGGCCACCCGGAGTCGGATACTCGTGGCAAGAGCGTGATTTTGGGTTGAGTAGCGCAATCGAGGTAAGTGTCTTGCCTAACTCTGTGTTGGGGACTTCCCCTTAGGTTGTTTTGATATGTTTTGGTTATGTGAGCGCTGTGTACGTGAGGTGACGAGGGAGTACACGGGCTATTGTTGCTAAAACTCTACTTTTTTCCTTTCATGACATAAATCATTTATCCCTATTTCACTGTTTCCTGTACTAACTGTGTAGTGTAGCTTAGGAATGAGCATGTCTACCTGTCTTACTTGAGTTACTCCTACTTGTTAATATCTGTACCATATTTAGGTAGTTTTATCCGTATTTGCCCGTGGTTTCCTTCTGAGCTGTTCAAATACACTATATCATGTATTTATTGCATTGCATATTTAAATTGGGACTACAGACTAGATTCCGGGAGCTTTCCCCCTGTACTGCATTGCATATTTAAATTGGGACTACAGACTAGATTCCGGGAGCTTTCCCCCTGTACTGCATTGCATATTTAAATTGGGACTACGGACTAGATTTCAGAAGCTTTTCCCTTGTACTACATTGCATATTTGTTATGGAAATATATGTTGTGCTGAGCCGAGGGCTCTCTTTTACTATTCTTTGCAGTTTACTGTTTCTACTGTTCTGTTTTAGCTTATTATCTATCTCTGCTTAGATTTTTAACTATTTTCACTATAAATATCTAGTAGAGCCTTAACCTGACCTCGTCACTACCTGACTGGGGTTAGGCTTGGCACTTACTGGGTACCAATTGTGGAGTACTCATGCCCTTTCCTGCGCATGTTTTCCATGTGCAGATCCAGGTACCAGTACACAGCATTTTGGGTAGGAGTATTTTAGCAGCTACTAGGAGACCGCGAGGTAATTCTGCCGCGTCCGCAGAATCCCACGAGTCCCCTTCTACTCTAGTATAGGCATAGGAGACTTATATACATTTTCTCTTATTTCATTGTATAGAGCTACATTAGTACAAAGCTTGTGATTATTGTGACGTTCCAGATTTTGGGAAGTGAAAGTTGTAAATGCCGAGCGGCTGAGTTATATATTTTACCTTCTTTCTTTCTATTTCTATTGTTATATTGCTTTACTTTCTGCATGTTTTAGGCTTACCTAGTAATAGAGACTAGGTGCCGTCACTGGCCCGTTTGGAGGGTAATTCGGGCTGTGACAGCATGATACGTGGATCACTAAGAAGATGACAACTGGAGTGTAACAAGTAAAATATGTACGAGTTACAAGAGGTACGAGCAAATCACCCACGAGATGAAATGACGTATATGCTCGAGCCAAAATTGTTCAATGAAGAGACATGGACGAAATGAATCAAGACAGTAAAAAGGGAAGATTCACAAATCTCCAATTAATGAGGAAGAAGAATCAGAATCGTTACAGAATCTTCATGAAAAATTACGATTGCCAATTATAACGCACTTGTTACTTTGGTAAACATATATATTGTAGAAGAACTTAATATAACAGAAACAAATGACACTTCAAAAGTTATAAATGGATGTGTCAAAATAACAAATAAAAAGTACTAGAAGGAATACCAAATTAAAATTATTAAAGCTCTGACCTAAAATATGCCACTAACTTGACCAAAAAGAAAAGGAATATGTAACTAACTAACTAAATTGAGTATCAACTTGTCTGGGTGTCGATCCAGAACCAGATTACTTACCAAGTATTATCGTCAGAACAACTGTCATAATCTGTATTTTGGAACTTGCTTCTACTATATTTATATAAATCCAGTTACTAAATTCCTACTCTCTTGAATGGAAAAAGAAAGTAAATTTATGCCCCAAAAGCCATATCAGGTAATGTCTATATCCTCTTTTGCCAATATGAGCACTGCATTCAATGGTTAGTCCAATAAATAAAGAAATATGATCTTTTCAAATTAAGATTTTTCTTTTGATAATTGTGGCATGAACAACTCGAGTACTATTGCATTCTCGTAACTCTGAATTAATTATTTAAATGCTCAACCAAATAACAAAATTAACGCATTACAGTCAGGCTTAAATTTTTTGTAACAATAAACTTGTCTTTACTTTGATTCAATCTTGAAAATCCATCTCATATGAAAAAGTGCCCAAAAGATGACATGGCATGCCATGTACCCAATAAACTTTTAATTTTTCAAATGGACTCCCCAATAAAGGTTAATTAAATATTTATTTGAAAGTTTGGTGCTTGCTTTTAATGGTGGACAATTGCCCCTGAAATTTATGTTTTTGTCTAGATATTTCATTGTTTATTTTTTATAAAAAAAAAGACTTTAAAGTTAAAATTTTATTTCGTCCACCCGCATACCAATTTTTTTTCTTTAACCCTTTCATCAAATTAATTTTAAACTTCTGCTTGTATCATTTATTTGGTAAAAGAAAATACTAATAGAGTAAAAAATTTCTCTTAATTACACTATTTTTCAAAAACTGAATAACTAATTACTAGTTTGTCTAAAGAATCAGTGTAATGATTGAAGAATTTAGTAAGTTATATATATCAGGTTAACTAGTTATGTTATAATTCAAAGAATTTAAGTTTTATGCACAATCTTTTACACTGATTAAGCTTGAGTTGTTAATTAACATGATAAAAAATTGGATGATCTGGTAAAATTAGCTAAATTACACATTGTAATTAAAAATTAATGGACTGTTAATTATGTCCAAGTCTTGAAAATACTGTTTAATTTCTACAGGTATATTAGCATATAGTAAAGTGGGAAAGTGAAATGTCAGGCTGTTCAAATTACCAGTTGCTTTCGTTAGCAGTATTCTTACTGCTAATAGCAGTTGATGCAAGAAAAGAAGACAGGGTGAAATCTGCTGTATTTCTATCACCAAAGTTTGAACTGAAACCAGGTTCAGTTGCTAACAAATATTACTACAACATAGATTTCCCTAAAGGCCACATTGCTATAAAAGATTTTCATGCTGAAGTAGTTGATAAGGCAGGGAATTCTGTACCCTTATACGAAACCTATCTTCACCACTGGGTTGTTGTAAGATATTATCAACGAAAAGGCATAGAATTCAACGTATCAGATTTAATTATTAAGAGTAATTCAGGGATGTGCAATGGTGTTCTTAATCAGTATTTTGGCTTAGGATCCGAGACGCGAAAAACAGCCACATATGTTCCAGATCCTTATGGAATAGAAATTGGTAATCCAGCTGAAGTACCTCATGGATACGAGGAAAGATGGTTGGTCAATATACACGCGATTGATACGCGTGGAGCTGAAGATAAAGTGGGATGTATTGAGTGCAGGTGTGATCTTTATAATGTTACAAAGGATGAAAATGGCCGAAAAATAGAGCCAGATTATATTGGAGGCATGAGATGTTGTTACGACGAAACGAGATGTAGGGTGAAAAAAGGGTTCCAAGGTAAGAAGAAAAGCCTTTACCTGAAGTATACTGTGAAGTATATTGATTGGGATGCCTCCATTGTACCTGTCAAAATTTATATATTTGATGTTACGGATACAATTACATGGAAAAAGCTGCAAAACTCAACAGCAACCGCGCCAAAACATAATTGCAAGGTGTGAGCAGTTTCCTTTCCTATCATGTGTTATTTTCTTTATACTTCTAGGGGAGCCTTGGCATAATTAGTAAAGTTACTGTCAAGTGACTAGAAGGTCACATGTTCGAGCAACGGAAATAGCCTCTTGCAAAAATACAGGGTAAGACCGCATGCAATAGATCCTTGTGGTCCAGCTCTTCCCCGGACCTCGCGCATAGAGGAAGCTTAGTGCACTGGGCTGCCCTTTTACTGAATGTCATACTTAATATGCACGTGATAATCACACGAATATTGAATGATATTTTCGTTCATATTAATCATAGATCTTTGCTACCTAATATAATTCTGTTTGGCTAATAATTCAGGCAATTAATTTCCTGATTTTAGATTGAATATCAAGTGGAGTCATGTTCTGCGGGCGCTGTTGCAAATGTTGGTTGCACTCAAACAAATAAGATGAGTGTACCTTTTCCAAGTGGTGGAGATGTTATCTATGGAGTTGCTCACCTACATGTAGGAGGAACTGGTTCAACCCTCTATGGAGAGGTACTCTGAGCTATTTTATTTTGTTTCGTTGGTCGTGTTATAACGGTGAAGTTGTCCCCGTATGACCTGTAGGTCACGGGTTCGAGCCGTGGAATCAACCACGGATGGTTGCATCAGGGTAGGGTAGGCCGTATATATCACACTCTCGTGGGTGCGGCCCTTTCCCGATGGTCATGTTATAACAGATTTACAGACACCTTATAACTTACTTTGCTTATTTGGGCTGCAACAAATTGTGGTGTTGATGATTTTTTTTATTTCTTTTTCGGCTGAATTGGTATAGGATGGACGCGTCATATGCTCATCTCACCCAATCTACGGAAAAGGAAAGGCACCAGGAAATGAAGCTGGTTACATTGTTGGGATGTCTACTTGTTATCCTAAACCTGGCTCTATCAAAATATTGGAAGGGGAGACTGTGACTTTAATATCAAATTATAGCAATGCCCAAAGACATACTGGAGTTATGGGGCTGTTCTATATCTTGGTTGCTGAATCATCACCAAAGCCTAATTCTACCCTACATTCTACAGATATTAGAGTAATATCTTTAACTCATTAAAAATATTATTGCCAACTTCTATCAGTAGACACTTCATTCTGACATTAATTTTATTACTTCTATTTCCTTGTTTCTGCAGACAAGTGAGAGTGTAATATTACACACAGCTGTTGGGGCCTCGGCAGTGTTTGGAATTGGGTTACTTGTTGTTGCTGGTGTAATGTATCAACGTCGAAAACAAAGACAAGAAGGATATGGCACTATACGGATTGAGCATATGTAAATTTTTACCCCGTTTTACAGATAATTAAAAGTTTGTAAGGAAATGTTTTTCCTGCATGCACTATAGTGCACTTTTACAACTCCATAAAATCATTTCGAAAGAAAACAAAGTACTGAAAATTATAAGATTTTCATTTATTCTAAATGAGAAGTACTATATGTGTGTATAAAGCCTAAACATGTCTTTGGGGAGCCTAAATATGTAAAATAATAATAAAAGTATTTCTCAAAAGATCCAAATCGACGGGAGCCTAAATATATATAGCAGTAGCCAAGGACGAACCTACATGTATTAAGGGGGGTCAATTCACCGTACTTCGTCGAAAAATTACACTTCATATATAAGTAAAATATTAGGTTTTAGAGATATATAACTGTATACGGTTAAAATAGATCACACCCGATTTTACTGGTCGAGGGTATGTCTCGAGAGTGAGCCAGTATCGAAGCTCTCTACAAGAGAACATGCCATTAGCTAGAAACCAATATCCTAGATAACTTACCAGGAGCCCTAGCTAACTCCGCTTTAGCTAGGAAATTGACCTTAGCTAAATTTCGTAGCTAATAAGCTCTTAGCTAAATTTTAGCTAGAAAATTATGTTATCTGGCTAATATAGCTAGGGATATTTGCTTGGCACAAATCCCTAGCAATCATTAGCTAGGAAATGGGGTAGCTAAATTCCAAGCAAACTTTGTTTGGTCAATGTTGACTTTGTTGAAGCGTAGCTACGCTATTAGCTAGGGACTTATTCCATGCTAATATTTGCTAGGCTAGCTAAATTCCAAGCAAATTTTGCCCGGTGCGCGTTGATTTCACTACAACATAGCTAGGAATATCCCTAGCTAAACTTACAAACGTTCTAGCTAAATTACTAGTAGGATTTTTGTCTATAGCTAATTTGGTAGCTAATTTGATGATGAAATACGAATATAATTTTCTACATAATTCGACATGAGACTAAATAAGTAATTAAATCCATTAATTTGTACGTACGCATAATCATGGTACCATTAATCCTAGAAAAATGAAGTATATATGTCTATTGGTAAATAAAACATGTCTTAAATTAAATAATTAATAACATAAACTATACTATACTATTCTAAGATGGTAGACAATCAGAGCCGCTTGGTGGTGGTTGAGAAGTTAAACCAAGCATCTCACGCACGACTGCACGAGCCACAGTTTTTACTTTTTCTTGCATATCCTCCCGAATATCTTCTTGCACTCGTGCCAACATGTTCTCCATCCGTTGCTCCATTGCACGATCAAGAAGTTGCTGAAATTCGGGTGTTTCAAAAATTTGTTGAGTAGGAACATTTGGAGGATTAGGAGCACTAGAGGATGCACCATTAGTGTCCAATGAATCTGCCAGAGTACAATTTCTAGGACCAAGACCATATATTCTTCCTTTTTTTGCGCCTCCAACTGTTTCAATCCAAGTTTCAGTAGTTGCTCATCTGGTATTGTTTTCACCAAATCCACAACAGTTTCTTCGCTAGTTTTTTCTACTTCCTCATCTCCATTTGTTGCCATGTTTCTTTCCATCTTTTGATGTTGAAGTTTCACATACCTTCTCCTTAATAATTTCTGTAAATGTATTCTGAAAAGAATTATAGTAATTAGTTATTACATAGAATAAAAAAGTTACAAGGTAGATAAAATTTGTGTGAAGCAGTCAAATTGTTTGAAAGAAATGGACAATGGAGAAATAAGCTTCTCTAATTGACAAAGTACATAATAGAAAATATAAAAAACTATTCATTTAACATCATATGGCATCTTATCACTGTTAATTTCCTGATGTGCACAAGAAGAGGTGCTATAGAGTTGTATGTTTCTCAACTAAACTAAGAGTTGGAACAAAAACCTATACCCCCAAAGCAGGAATCATTATTTCAGGCTTTAATCTGACCTCCAAATCATGTTGAAGCAACCTTACTATCAGAAGCATACTCCCCTCTATTGAAGCAGAAAATTGGAATTATATTAAAGTCAGTTCACACTCAATCAAGGAAACATCATGTGACCTAAAGATTCACAAACCAGAACAGTACAGGTTATATTATAGTTCCCAGGAAAGTACTTTCATCGATATAGGAAAACTGGACCAGAAAGACATTCCATTCAAAATCTAGCAAAGAATGAATCTTACGAAATACTAATCCACATATCATCAAAAAGGTCCCGATATCCCAATACTAAAGAAAGATAATTGGGTTAAGAGAAACAAGGAAAACCCAACAGCATATGTAAAGAATTCAGAGAGGGTCTGAAGGAAACTATGACCAATAACTTGGGAAACATTGTCGCGCAGAGAGCATGATTTGGCTCAAAGATAAGAAATCCAATGCCTCACCACCACAAATTTACAACATATAAGCACGTTCATCTATCTTTGGCCTCAGAGATCTACTGCAGAACTGCAGAGCAGTTTCCACAGATGAATGTTCAATAGCAGCAAAGTGCAAGACAAGAGTTCAGCAAGGATGGCCTATCAATTATACATCTGTTGCTTTGTATCATTGACAAACCTGGCTATATATGTGACTCAATATCAGCTTTTTGCGATACCAATAAGTATAATCATATTGCAGCATACATATATGTAGGTCGAGCCAAAGCTATAGAGTTCGAATGAACTCATAACTAATGAGCTAGATCTGCCCCATTGATACTCCTCTACCAGAAGATTCAGCCACATTCAACTAGTCTATGCCCATCATAGATCAACTGAAGAGTGCAGAATGAAAGATCCCAAGGTAAATCCAACAACTAGAGTAGCTGATAATCAATCTATTGATACTAAAGAAGGGAGGCTAACAGGGAAGCCTGTTGGGGATCGAAATTATTTACAAAAATAATGAGAACAAAAAGCAGAATGAAAATGTCGACCAGTAAGAAACAGACAGTGTTATAAAATATTTCTCTAACACATATAAAAGCAAAGACAAGATTGACAATGATAAAGGGGAGAAATTAATGAGATAAAAACGTACCCATATCCTTTCTGACTTTCCACATATCCACTTCTTTTCATTTTTGGTTTTGTGACTCTTCAGAAATAATTCATCATTACGGAGATCTTTCCCCGTTAGCTCCTTCTACAATAATTAAAAATATTGTTAATTAACAGAATATATCAATAATATTAGACTAATACTAATTAATACTAAAAAGATAAAAAAAAAATACATGTCTTCTTCTGTACTCAGCAAATGCAACCGATCTTCCGGTATGTAAGGAAGGACCTTCTCCATTATTCGATGACATTCTGTTCTTCGAGTTGATTTCTGATTTCTTTTTAAAATTCTCAGAGTTCCAATATTGCATCAAAACGTCCCAGTGATCTTTAGTAATCCATCCCGGCATTTCTTTTGTTTCTGAAAATTGTCCCAGGCTCCCCATGTGATTCCCATTGATAATAGTTAGGCATGAAATCGTTCCTGTACAAATGTGCTTTAACATCATGAGGTTCAAGAAACCCATTAATGTTTTTACATCTTGAACACGAACACCTTATACTTCCACTAGAAACGAAGTCATGTTGCATTAATGCAAACTTTACAAATTCGTGCACACCTTCTATGAAGGCAGAAGTTACTCCTTTCCGACTTGGCACTAGTCTATTATACATCCAGATACGATCAGCTCTAAAAGAACTCATGCTTCCTATCTATCAAATGATAACAAAACACTATTTTTTGTACTCAATAATATATTATTAGTTAGTTAATACTCAAAGTAAATGAGATCCAAATCTTCTTATATTCTTAGTTCATCGATTTAAACAGATTGACAACACCACAAATAGCTAATTGAGAAGGATTCAGAACAACCAATTAATTAAGAGAAAAAAACACTTAGATTTTCTTAAAAACAAATAGTAGAAGTTGGATCTGTTTTCTAATTGACACATATTTGTAAGTGGAATTTACTATCTCACATTAGTTTTGTTTGCTAGTAAACCTACAAAGGTCACATATACTTCTTTTTCTTTCCGGTCATATATTTCAAGTATCAGATTGTATTAATTGCATTCTTCTTCACTTATCATGTTGCACTCATCCAAATTAATTTTACTTGGTTTACAGTAGTAGAAATAAATCTTCATTATTTTCCCATCAAACACCAAAAATAGTTGTTCAATAAAAATATAAGGACAAAAATTTAATAATCAGCAAAAACCAAACAAAACATACAAGTAGAAACAATTTAAATCACATTACTGCTATAAGATAGGAACATAAATCGTTGGGGGAATTGTTCTCTCTTATTTTCATAGTTAACATAAAATTAAACAATGACAAGAGTTCCTGGTGCGAGAAAGGTACTGATTAACACTCACAAAAGACATCTTTGCACAAATGCTTTAGGTATAGGAGAAATTCTTACCTTCCGGAAGCTTACAAGCGGCAGCGATAATGTTCCTTCACTGGATTGGAAGAAGATCATTGAGGGTTTAGAGGGATGAAGACGTGGAAGAGTGCGTGGGCGTTTAGCGGATTTTAAGGAGTTGAGATACAATTGTCCAATTAAAATAAGGTTACTAAGTATTTTAACTTTTAAGCGTTGACTTTATAATTTTAAGAAGAAAAGTTGCCTTTAAGGATTTTAATCAAAAGCCCTAGGACGGATCTTTAGGGATGTCAATCAAAAGTCCAAACATGGATATAAAACTCTTATTACCACTATTATTACTATTAATAATAATAATAATAATAATAATAATAATAAATAATAATAATTTTAATAATTTGCAAGAGACTAGCTTGGATTCATCCCTAGCTAAAAAACTAAATTTGACAAAAAAAATAGCGCCATATGTATTAGACTTTCCCGCTAAATCATAGCAGTAGACTTGGCAAAGAAATGTTTGTAGCTACTTTTTAGCTACGGAATATAATCCTGGCTAAAAGACAATCTTTCGGCAAAATTATTAGCGTCAAAATAGGATTCCCGCTAAAATTTGGCTATAGATTAGTTAAGGAGTCTTTCCTAGCTAGCACATTGCTAGGGATACGCTAAGGACCGTGTCCCTAGCTAAACTATGATCTTTTGGAAAAACAAATTTAGCGCCAAATTAGAATTTCCGCTAAGAATTAGCTATACATTTTGCTAGAAAAAATCTTTAGCTATCATTTAGCAAGGAATAGTCCCTAGCTAATTCCTAGCTATTTTGTGGTTAAATTTTTAATCGAAAAATTTGCAAGGAAATAGGACTTCTCTAGCTACATCCCTAGCTAAAAGCGTATATTAGCTAGGAAACTGAAGTCCCACGCTAAATTCCGATGCTAATGGCATGTTCTCTTGTAGTATCGGGCTCGAAGAACACAAAGACTAAGGAATCGAGATCAGGCTAAATCGACACTGAAGTAACGAAATCACGAGATATCCGCAATCGACCACCAATCTTGGCGAGAATCGCGGAATTGACAGAACCATTAACGGTTATTGATATCAATCATGTATTTTACTTCTGAAATTAGAGTTATACCTTATTTAGGATTCCTCTATTATATAAAAAGGAACCCTGTTCATTTGTAACACACAATTATCATGTATGCACTCACTGAGAAATAACAAACACTCTGCTCTTTTACTCGCTCTTAATTCTCTGTTGTTCTTATTGTTCATATTGTCATTATTGTTCTTGTGGTTATTAACGTTTGATCACGAGCCTATTCCAACCGGAGGTCGATAACTTGCAAAAGGCACTGGTTTGATCCATTACAATCATATAAATTCTTTATTTATTTAGCTATTTATCAATTGACATTGAATTAGATCACGTATCCTTATAACCACATTACAAGTTTAATTGTTACTCGTATTTCGAGGTAAACAATAACATATTCTGAATACCTTTTGTTGGAAATTTATTTTCATATTTTCAAGCTTAAACACCCTTGGATAAAGTTCCTCGCTTCGCTATTGGTAGGAGAGGTTTTGTATCTGTCTCATGCGATATTCTACTATTTATACATTCAGGGGTCGTTTGGTTGGAATACGATTTATACCGATATAAGTTATGCCGGTATAAGTTATATTGGGATAAGTTATGCTGAGATTAGTTATGTTGGGATTAATGTTGTTTATTTATTGTTTGGTATGTTGTATGTAGAATGACAATTGCATAATTTCTAAGAATAAGGTATAAGTTATACCGGTGTTAATTACCCCACATTTTATAAGGTATAAGTTATCCCAGTATTAAAATTAACACCAGGATAACTTATACCTAGTTTGCTAACCAAACAGGGTATTAAGGTGGTATTAAATTTTTATACCACTCTTATACCTTCTTATACCTCATACCAAACGACCCCTCATAGTACACGAGTTATGAAAAAGGATGATGTTGTTTATAACCCTCCCTAGTACTTCTTTCGGTCCAAAATAAGTGGTTTTTTGATTATTTTATTTTTTTGTGGTCCAAAATAAATAATTTTTTCATATTTCGAGAATGAATTAATAATTTTTTTTCCTACATTACCCTTGGAGTAAATAGTGTTGGAGTATGTGTTAGGAGGGTTTATGTGAGATAGTGTGAGCACGTGATTTTTACTCACCATATCATCCTATAAAAATCTCAATAAAATTAATTGATTTTATGAATTTTGTTGATTTTTAGTGGTTAATTGTGAATTGTTTGCATTTTGCATATTCATAATTCATCTTGTAAAATTATTAAAAATTGCGTCGTCATTGTCAAGAACCGTGAACTTATTATTATTTGTAACTAATGGAATTAAAAATGGATGAATAGTGGTTATTTGATGTAACATGGTTTTAACAACTAATTACTAAAAATTAATCATTTTATCCAATAAATCATAGATTTAATTAGAAACATAAAATTAGTTGTTTTATTCTCAATTAATCTATAATTAAATGAAAAATAAGGTTTAAAATTAATTACTACATTTTTTTGGATTTAATTAGTTTTGAATTAAATTAAATTGGTTGGTTTAATAATTAAGAAGCTTAAAATTGGACTTGGGCTAATACCCAAGCCCAAACCGTCTCTACACTCTCCAGCCCAAACCCCACAACCCTACCCGGCCTGCCCCAGCCCCAGTACCCAAAACGACCCCGTTTCACACCCCTCGTCCCCCAGCCATTGGATCATCTTGATCCAACGGCTCACAATCCCACATCACCTAGATATAAAACTGTCCTAAAGCCCCCCCTACCCCTAATTCAAAGTCTAACCCCCCCCCCCCCTTCCCCATCCGTCTCTCCCTCCTCGCTCTTCACCTCACAGGAGCCGCCATCCCCCGCCCTAGCTCCACCGTTCCCCCGCCCTAACTCCGGCGGCAGAGCTCAACCAATCCAGCCCAAACTTTACCCAGGCAATCCTCTCACCATCCCCAATCACACCATACCATTAATTTCGTCGAATACCTGCTCAGACTTCTCCAATATTAGATCTAGGGATACTGATCACGCTCAACTGTGTCTTCTAAAAAGACTAAGCGGGCGATGCAAATATAATCTGAGTATTTAGCCCAGAGTTGATCCCACAGGGACTTAACGTATCAAAAGAAGTTTGTAAAATACTAAATTCTTATTAGTCAACCTCCTCAAACTTTATGAATAACAGTTGGTGTTGTGATTATTACTACAGCTGATTGAAACTAATAAATTAAAAGTCACTAACAAGCTGTTGTAAACAATTGGAATAAAAGTCTAAGGCAATGGTTTCCCCCGTTGGTTCTTTCCCTAGTTGTATGTTCTTATAGCTTTGATTCGGTTGTCTCTATCAATCATGAACTCTCCAGTTATCTTAAATCTTTCTCAAGCATTTATGACAATTTACTAGACGCACTCTCTCGAGCTACGCTAGCTATATTTGCGTTACGGTTCACTTTAGATTGCACCCGAGGTATATTATCTCTAACCCAACCTCTAAACCCTCGGGTATGACTTTCATCTATACTCCGGGAGTGGTGTTGTTCAACAACTACCTAAATATGCACTCTTTCTCAAGCAGATACATAATAAATAGGGACAGCTAATTGATGGCCTTTCAATCAACTACAACATGAACATAGTTGAACAAAGAGAGATTAACAACCCAATCACAAATATATTAACATAACAACGGGTTCATCCCCAACGGGTTCCACCAAAACCTCAGATTAAAAGATTTAGCTACTCATCACAATGATAAAAACTACAAGATAATTCATCATCAATGGTAAAAATTAAGAGAAGGAGATGTGGATTGAGGCCCAAATTGCCTCCTTGCCTCTTGCCCTTGCTTTTTATTGTTCTTGCTCTCAAATAACCTATTTGCTCCACCTTGGACGAGTTGAACCTTTTATATCCTTTGGTGGAATGGCCTCCTTTTTCCTAAATTACCCTTCTTTTTTATGTTCCACGGACCTGAACTAGCGCGGGCGCGCTAATGCCCGCGCTAGTGGAGTTACACACTGCCTTCGGAGGGATGGACTAGCGCGGGCGCGCTAATTCCGCGCTAATGCCCGCGCTAGTGAGGTTACATACTGCCTCCGCGAATTCCAGCCTTTAAATCACCCCCAAGTACTCCATAGTCTATTCTACTCCAATTGCTGCCCGAATTACCATCATAAGTTGCCGCTACGCTCTTGCACTCCTGTAAAACACAAACTTCATCATTAAAGCCAACTTTATCATCATTTTAACAACTTATAGCAGTAAAGCATCATTAAGTTAGAGTGTAACATACGCCAATTTATACAATTTTACCTATTATCATATACTGAAACGGCGACCCTCGAATTCTCCGGCCAAGTTTCCTTCAACTGGTACTTCCCCGTTTCTGATTGCTCTTCTTTAAAAAATCATCATGAATATGTCATCATTCTAAATCCATATCTATTTGTTGTCTTTCACTATTTTCCATATTTGTTGTATTGAATCGATCAAGTGTGAATATTCATGTCTCGTGTATTGAATCCGCACAATAGTTTGATTATGATTTCATTATTTGAATCTTGATTAATCAGTTTAGGACTTCTTGTGGTAAAAGATTCTGGATTTCATTTTAAGACCAAATCTCATGTCAATCATTTCTTTTAGGTTGTTTCAGTAATTTCTTTTCTTTCTTTTTCTTTCTCTCTTTCTGTTTTCTTCATCTATCCTCGCTCATTGTTTGACTGTTACTATCCTGCTCTAGATTGACTAAGAAGAATCTAAAATAACAATTTGTTTAATTTTGATTAGAACATTGTTATCCTGTATTGCGATTTAAATTAGATGATTGAACTGAAACTAGATAATAATTAGAACAGTGTTATCATGTTATCATGATTAGAACTGTGACCGAGTTTACCTATCTGGATAATAATTTGGAATTGTTTTGTGCTGATTGAACTGACACTTGATCTCCGCCTTTCTTTTCTTTGATTGTTGATTCTGTTTAGTGTTAAGTGAATATCAATTTAGGTTTCCCTCCCAATTGTGTCATGCATAAGAGCTATTAGCGCTTTTAGGATTAATACTAGTTAATCTGAACCAGTGCAGGGCCATGAATTAACTTAGTTCAATCCTAAACTCAAGGCTGCCCTAATTAGTGATAACCTCCTAAAATACACTTGTTTAACTAGTTTAACTTAGGTTGATAGTCTCTTAAACAATTAACTAAATCTTAAAAATTTGTTTAAGATAATTAATTTAGGTTTCATTAACTGAACAAAATCATTTAACCTAGTTAAGAAAACTGAGTTGACTAACCTTAATTAAGCCTAATTAAATTGATTAATTAATTAATTTAAACCTAGACTTAATAATTGGTTAAGTCTCTGATTTTAGGTAATCAAATTGAATTAACTTAAATAAATCAGTTAACTTAAGTTAAGGAATTAAATGGACTGACCTACTTTAATTAATTAACTTAAACATAGGTAATTAGTATGAAACTAACTCTAATCATTTAATCAATTAACCTTTAATTAGTTAATTTAAGTATAGTTAAACATAACTAGTAGTTACCAATAGTAAGCTAACTAGAGTTAATTAACTAAACTAAATCCAAGTAAGTAACCCTGGTTACCTAATGGTAAATATAGGGACTTCAAGGGGTATATTAGGTAATATATATTAAGGAATCAGATTTATAAGGGTAAAAAGGTCTGTTAAAAGGAAAGAATGTTCTAGAATAGGGGGCAGTTGTCCCAAAAGATAAGCTTGACAACTGCCCTATGTACTATCTGGTACTAATTTCAGCTTTTGGATAGGGAATATTCCAAGGAATATCTCATTCCCAAATACCTATAAATAGACCCTCTCCCCTTAGTCTAAAGGGTGGCTGGACACTCTGAAAATTCTCTGAGCAGTTTGGAAAATTATTTTTTATTGAATATTAAAAAACAAAAAGAAAAAAAAATTGATCCCTTTTTGAAGAAAATTCCTCAGTAGATGGACTGTTTCTGAGCTTTTCATCTTCCTTGTTTGGTCTGATTCTGGAAGATTTAAAGGATTTTCAAAATCTCTGGGGTTATCTTTGGGTTTAAGGTTGTCTTGTGTTTGCTGGGGTGTGCTATTTTGTTGCTGAATTATGCTTCTCCTTGCTGACTTTTCCTTCTCTTGACCTTTATTTGGTTAGGAGTCTTTGTGAACATTTTCTTCAAAAGGTATGTAACATCAAACTTTAAATGAAGTTGTTTGGATCTGTTGTGAGTTTAATACTGTAATACTCCTGTTTGTTTCGAGATTATGTCAAAAGGACTCTTGTTTGATTTTTAGTTTTGCTATCCCCCTCTTTGCCTACATCTTTTCTCCCATAGCTGAATTCTCTTTTCCTTTTTGTTTATATAATCTGACATGAAAACCTGAAATTCTTGAAGCTAGTATGAATGTTTCTTTAAGTATACTGATTCATAAATACAAAAATAGATTTGATAGTTAGACTCCATGTTTGTTTCAGCTTCTTAATTTGCTAGAAAGATAGATCGCACTAGGGTAGATGAATCTGACCTTTCAGTGGTCAAATTCACCCCGTAATAGTGCGCAAACAGTAGCATAGATGGTTAAAGCTTACCCTTCAAAAGGGTATAAAGTATGTAGTTAAAAGGGCATTAGAGTTGAGGAATCTGAACCTTTGAATGGTCAGGTTCATCCACTAAAAATGCCTAAATAATCAAAGTTCTACATAGTTTAGAATTATGTTAGTAGTAGCACTAGGGTAGATGAATTTGACTTATTGATAGTCAAACTCACCCCATATTAAGTGCCTAAACAGTAGCTCATGACCCTGAATGTTACCCCTTTTAGGGTGTAGAACAAGTAGTCAAAAGGCTTCCTAGAGTGAAGAATCAGAATCTCCTGAAACGATCTGATTCTGTCTCTATAAAAGCCTACAAAGTTAAAATTATGGTATAATTGTTAAGAGGAACAAAAGATGAAGTCAATGGAGCTGATCTGACCCTTTTATGGCCAGACTCAGTCCATAAAAGCATGAGGAATGCTTTGTTCCTCTAAGAGCGTCGCCAAGGATTGAATCTAACCTTCTTCATGATTAGAATCACCTTTGACAAATCTCAAAGGTACATCTTCAATACTGTCCAAATAGCAAAGTATTGGACTTAATGTTAAAGGTTGCTTTTATTTGTGTTCCTTGTTCATTGAATAGACTCAGTGAGTAAGTCTTCCATATAGCTTTAGACTTAGGTTAATGCCAGCATTATGGTGGATGAGTTTGACTTGTTGATAGTCAAATTCACCCTATGTTGAGTGCTCAAACATCAGTTCATCCATTTAGGATGTAAAATGTATAGTCAAAAGGCTTCCTAGAGTGAAGGATCATAATATCCTAAAATGATTTGATTCTATCTCTATAAAAGCTTAAAGGTTAAAGTTATGGTATAGATGTCGAGAAGGACAAAGAATGGAACCTATGGAGCTGAATCTGACCCCTTTCATGATCAGATTCAGTCCATGAAAGGTATGAATAACACTCCATTAATTGGGGTATTTTGCAGCTTGCCAAAGGAGGTTTAAACATATGGCCCTCAAGGATTTCGAGTCGGATAGAGTAGTTAGACTTTTCATTTTTTTTAGATTAGTTCTTTCACCTTCTGAAAATGTATCTTGATAGCATTAATTAAACTGTAATTTATCTGTATTTATTTTCAAAGGTGATGTAAACTAAGACTGGACTGTATACTTAAATTCTGCTCAGTATTCAAGCTGTTTTTGTTTTTCCTTTGAAAAGGAGGCTTTAGTAAAATTTATAATCCTTCTCCTTGTCTTTAAAATAGCACGACAACAGTAGGATAATTGAATGTGTATTTAAGCTGGCATGTATAAGATTTAGAGACACTTATTGATTTGGTAATAGACTATCCTTGGTTTCAGTTATTATCAATGAAAAGCAGATTTAGTCAGATTATGCCTAATTCACCTCTCACCTCACAAGCTTCCTGAAATTAACGTGATATATCCTCTATAAATGAAATTTCAATTCCAGTAATATGTATTTTCTCGGTCAAACTGATGCGGAAACTGTAAATTAGTTCCAGATCACAAATTCAAAGGTTTTTTCCAAAATGCTAAGTTTCATTTTTTTGATAACCTGTACTTTCAAAAAGGAATCTCGTGGTTTATGAGTGTGATTTCCATAAAACAATGTCCCTAGGATGATTAAAAATGACATTAGAAAAATGCAGATTCTGATTTTCTTTATTAAGCGCAAAATGTTCCTGTTTATGTTTGTCTCTAGTAATGTTAGTTCAAATTATACATATCCCTTCGTGTTAACTAGCCATGATTAGGATTGGCCCAAGAGTTAAATGATAACATGGGGCTAAATGTGGCCATAGCCCAACTATCTTGTCTTTTAGGATTAGTGAATTTAATTTTAGATAATTATCTAACATATCCTCTAGGTAGAAGGAAAAAATACATCTTTAGATTAGAATTTAGTGAGTAATCAAACATTACTCCAAAACAACCATAATCTACACTCAGGAGTGGCAACTCATGCCCCCGACCCTTAACTCCAAACATTAATAAAACGCATATAGCAACCACGAGTGCATTTCATGTGACGTGTTTGTCGTGTGCTCAAAACAACAAGTGCACGCCATCGTGACTTGTTCAAGATAAATCCATAAACGTCCTAATTGATCTTAAAAACTAAAACGCTCCTTCAAAAATAGAAAACATAAGGAATAATCGAATGTTGCTTCAAATAGGCACTATAAACTGTCATGACCAATAGTCTTGATTACGTAAGCTACACTCGGGTTCGACAACTCATGTCCCCGTCTTCAAACTTCAAATCATAATAAAATCACGTGTTGCGGTTACGGGTGCATTTCATGTGGCGCAATCGTAATACGTTCAAAAGCATAACAAATGCACGTTCTCGTGGCTTGTTTTCAAGATAAATCCATACTTATCAAAATCGGCTAAATTTCAAAGAGTTTTAAGTATACGATAGGATAGAACACGTAAATAATCGGGTAATTTAAGCCAAACAATAATAGTTAAGCGACCGTGCTAGAACCACAGAACTCGGGAATGCCTAACACTTTCTCCCGGGTTAACATAATTCCTTACTCGGATTTTTGGTCGCAGACAAATCAAAACAGAGTCAAAATTCCTCGGTTTGGGATTTTCAAAGCAAAACGGTGTCCCAGAGCATCGTCAAAAATCCGGGTGGCGACTCTGAAATAATAAATAAATCCCAAATTCGAACAATGTCACTTTAATTGGAAAAACTCCCTTATTACCCTTCATCAATCCGGGGTGGTGAAAAAGGAGGTGTGACAGCTCTGGCGACTTCGTTGGGGATTGGAACCCAGAATCTCTGGTTCATGGTTCAAGAATTCGAGCTTATATAACTGTTATATTTTGGCTTTCATTATCTGATTTTACGTGTCTAAACCTAATGTGCTAATTGCCGCTTTTTACCGCTTTGATATTATCTGAACAACGTATAAACGGTGCTGAAACCCTCTTCTCTCTGAGTCTTCTAAATCATCTAGGAAGTGTGCACTTCGTGTGACTTCTTTTTTGTTAGAGTCATCCAAATTTTAGAACGAGGTACGGACAAGTTGCAAAGATGGTGAAGCTTCTGTATTCCCAGTACGCTGCCTCGACCTCTGTGAATACCTAATTTTTGCGCACCTCTAATTCTCCTACAAATACTAATATTTAGATCATTTTTAGTTATTTGTGCATTTTTATTTGCATTCCTTTTAAAAAATATTTTTTGTAACTTTTATCGGTATATTTTAGTTTGCATCTTTAAATTATATCCCAAAAATATTTTTCTTTATACTTGTATAATTTATCTAGGACTAAATAAGATGATTAGGGGGCTAAGAGAAGGGGCCTGTGTATTTTTGTAACGATCCGGTCCGTCGTTACGTAGTATACGCATCTATTCCTTTATTTCTGTCTTGTAGTAGCTCGGTTAGACTGTTCATGGAGTATTGGGGTTGGTTGGTTCGGGTTCGGAGTGAAAATAGAGTGGATTGAGACACTTAGTCTCTAACAAGAGCTTTAGAGTTGGAAAAGTCAAC
>ML242720.1:71544-117014 GCA_005239495.1 Nicotiana undulata | reverse complement strand
GGTTTTTGCTGGTTTTTGGCCTCGCGCGGGGTCCGGGAGGCACCTGGGCCTACCCGAGCCCCCATCCAAATATACCAACAAGTCCTAAATCACTAAGCGAACTCGCTCGAACTTTCAGAACACGAAAAACAACAGCGGAACTCGAATCAAACCCCAAAACTTATTTAATCAACACTTAGGAACTTAAAATTCAAGAATTCATTTCAAATACGCCGAACCGGCCTAAACTGCTCGGAATGGCATCAAACTTTGCAGATAAGTTATAATTAACACCACGGAACTATTTCCGGTCTCGTAATCTCTCTCGGACCTCGGGAACATCACATCGTTTTCCAAGCCACATTTCAAATTCTTTAAAACTTCAAAAATCTCATTTGATCCGAAACCACTCATTTCAAGTCCATTTTACACTAAATTTCACAGATAAGTCACGTAACATATAATAAACCTGTTCCGGGCTCCGGAACCATAGTGCGGGCCCGTCAACACAGTTTTCACATAATTATTCATTTTCAAAATCCTTTAATATTTTCAGAAAACAATTTTCTTTAAAAATTCATTTCTCGGGCTTGGGACCTCGGAATTCAATTCCGAGCATATGCCCGAGTCCCATATTTTCCTACAGACCCTCTGGGACCGTCAAATCACGGGTCCAGGTCCATTTACCAAAAATGTTGACCAAAGTCAACTATATTCGTTCATTATTTATCAAGACTCATTTTCATTAATTTTTCACATAATAGCTTCCCGGCTACACGCCCGGGCTACGCACGCATAACGAGGTAAGACTAACGGAGGCTCTCGGATCCTCTGTGCTCCTTTTGTTTTTGCCTAACATTCCCTTTTAATCACGCAGTCGTCCCTTGGATTTTCGAGGCGGTGCCCGATTTTGGAGACTGGATCCAAAAGCTCGCCTCTACTTCTACTCTTGCTGAACAAGTGTGGAGGGATTTGTCCAAAGGCAGGTGGGAGGCCAAGAACCATGGTAAGGATCTCTTCTTACGTATTCCGAAGCAATTTCAAATTTTCTTCATTACTAACCATTTCTCCATGTAGCTCTGACT
Organism: Nicotiana undulata; assembly: GCA_005239495.1. Taxonomy (NCBI): domain Eukaryota; kingdom Viridiplantae; phylum Streptophyta; class Magnoliopsida; order Solanales; family Solanaceae; genus Nicotiana; species Nicotiana undulata. Next base: position 115,950 of record ML242720.1, on the reverse strand, counting down.
AAAGATGCCATTCTGAGTCCTTCGAGTGAAGGTTGCGAATCTAAGTCCTCGACTCTGAGGCCGGAAAAGGAGAAGAAGAGAAAGGATCTCTCGCAATCCGAGGTTTCCAAACCCAAGCCTCGAAGGATGAGGAGAAAAGTGGTCGGTCTCTCGGCGGATGCAATCCAAAAGTTGAGAGATCGGGATGAGGAAGAAGAAGACACTTCGGTGTTGATAGTTCTCCCTCGAAAGGCCGCCGAGGTCGCCTCACAATTCGAGATGTCACCTGCTATAACCGAGCCTCACATCGAGGAGGCTTCGAAGAAGATTTCAGGGGTGAACCCCATGTATCCTAAGGTCGAGATGATTTCTCAATCATCGACTTCTACACCGGGCGGGGCCGGTTTTGAAACTCAGAAAATCGGACAGAGCGCCCCAAGCGATTTGCTCGGGGCCTTGACAATAGGTCAATTGCCATCAATGTCGGTCTGTTATGAAGAGGCAATAAGGAAGGCTCAAAGGCTGAAGACCCCCGAGGTCGGCGGGGGCTCTAGCGTTGACGATCCTTTCCGGGATTACTTTGTGGTGGTCGATGATGACTCCGATATTAGTGACGCTTCGATCCTCATGGCGGAAGCTCAGTGTCTTTTTTCCAAGGTAAGTGCTAGTTGCTTTTTGGTTATTCTTTTTCGCCTTTGTTCCAAGGTTATTCTCTCATAAATCTAACTTGTGTTTTCTTCTTTGTATAGGCCTCTGCAAAATTCAGAGCTGACCTTAGTCAGTGTGAGGCCGATCTCCAAAGGGTCTCAGAAGAGAGAAATGCCTTGAAGATTCTTTGTGGCCAAAATGACGAGGTCATAAAGGATCTTCAAGCGGACCTGGCCAATCTCATGAAGAGTAGGCCGAGTTAGACAAGCAGGTAAACTCCCTTCTGACAAAGTATGAAATAGACCCAACTATGGAAGCTAACACTTCAATATCTCAGCTGCAGCAGAAAGTGGAGAAAATCGAGCTGCTCTAGGCAAAGGTCTATCAGGTCAAGACTTACTGTGATCAGTGGAAGCTAGAATGGACTGCCTTGCTGTGGAAAAGGAGGCAACTTTGGCCAAATTATATTCGGAAAAGGCTCAACTCCAAAGCTTTAGAGAAAAAGGTTCGGCTCAGACCAAGATGGTCAAAGAACTCGAAGCCGGGCTTGCTAAGGCCAAGGCGGAGATCGAATAAAGAAAGGTCATGGCGGACAAGTCCATGGCCATGTATCGGGACGATGCCGAAGCTATCCAACTCAGCTAAGGGAGGCTTTCGACCGGGAGCAGTGGCACAGTGATTTGGAAATGTGCCAATCCCGGAGGAAAACCCTCGAGGAAATTCATGCTCAAGTTTTTGACCTCTTAGAGGAAATTGCTTGAGCCAAAGAGCTCGAGACCTAAGCCAGGAAGCTCGCCTCTTCAGATAAAGATGATGACGCAGAGGGCAGTCGAGGCGGGTCCAGAAGTGGAGAAGACGGAGATGAGGCTGCTGAAGAAGATGTCCCTAGAGAAGCTGCTCGGTAGGAAACCGGTCTCGAGGGTACTAGCCCTGATTGTAATTAGGTTATAACTTCTTTTTCCCCCTCTTTTGTAAGGATTTGATCGGCCCCTTATACATGTTTTTTGGTATAATAGAAAATTTCCTTTTGATGCCTTCATAAATTTCTCTTTTATGCCTTCGTATGTTTATTTTCCTTCATTGATAACGTTGAAATTTTTTATTGTTGTAGTTCAACTCGTGATCGAAATAAACCCTTAAGCTTCTCGTTTTTACGAGGGTGAGTCCCTGAGTTCGAAACTCGTTCGAGACCTTGTCTCAGGGGTGGTTCGACCAAACTGACCGATGAGTTATTTTAACAACCAAGTTCGAATGAAAGTTGAGTTTTAGGATAAAGGGAGCCCTTAGGTTTTCATCAAATGATTATTAAGTATTTCGAGCTCACCGCTATATACCCTTTAGGTGATTCTTCGAGTTGTGGTTGGCATTTGATTGAGCTCGGAATAACTGAACCATTAGGTTCGAATCGAGTAAGAGCGAGGTCTCGAACTCCAATTGTATTGGCCCTTAGGAAACGACTATCACTTCCCCCTTTTTTGGCTAAAAGACTTAGTGAAAATTTCTTTATGCCTTAGCATGTATTTTTTGCACCCATTGGGTTTTTTGAGGTTCTAATGATCGGAACCCTATTTTTTCTTAACTCGTTTGTGTTAAGATACTTTGATACCTCTTGAGGTTTTTATGTAGGCTGATATTATCGAAGCCTTTAAATTATTTGAGGGCTGATTTTATCGAAACCCCTTTTTATTTGCTTTTGCCGATGGTAGCCTTATTTAACCAGTTTTTCAAAGTATTTGGAGGCCTTTAGTTTATGGCAAAAGTCGGACGTCTCCGAGCCACGTTATTTCGGTCGTAGAGTTTTATGTGACCATGGTCTTTAATATGGTCGTAGCCTTTGGGTATGTCTCTTGGACTTGTTTCCCGATAACGTTACGAACTTGTTAGAAATGTTAGTCCCCGAGTGTGATGGCCTTGGCCTATATATCGAGGGGTGCCTCTTTGAGGTATTGTACTTTCGAACTTAGATAGCTCGAGTACGCAACCCCTGAGTGTTCGAGGTATTCTTGTACCTGGACCTTGAGCCATTCTTCACAAGTGTTAGTTTTGCACAGTAGATCAGAATCGTAAGTACATGACTCGTATAGTTGAAATTCTGCTTCAAACATGAGATGTTCGAGAAAATATAACGCTTCTTTGTATTATTTATACATGCGTACATGTTTTGTTGACGGGACTCGTCTAACCTATATGGACACGGTTCATTCGACCATTTGGACCATTACAAAATTCTTCCTATCGAGACCCATTGATACATAACATCCGAGGGTGATGCTGATCGAGTCCACATATACCACTATAGAATGGCAAGGTAAGGTCGATGTAGCTTTTACCCGATAGGATCGAGATCGAAATCCACATAGAGTTAGATAGTTGGAGTCGAGTTTATTTCTGATTTAACAGTGCGTGTTGTTCTTAAATACTCTTCTAAACATGGGTTGTTTTGATTCTATACTACTTTAATACTAAAGATCACTACTATAAAACTAGCTACAATATCTTTGTGAAGGTTTAATCAAGTATTAAAGGGCACTAGAGATGCAAGTTACTCCTAGGCGAGTATCTAACGGGATCTAAAATCTAGGATAAACTTGTTGGTCATGGGATTTTGAAATAACCTCACGCTCAATTACTCACCCTATACCTCTCGGTAGATTGGGTGACTTTGCCCGAATTGGCTTCCTCAAGCCTAATTGGGTGTTTCAACAAAGCAAGTGAAATGACTCAAGTTGGGTATTATTATCTCTAGTTTCTACCCTTTAATTGGGGCTATAATTCTCTTGAGGTCACCCAAATTCCTTGTTAGCCTATTTTACCTAACTTGGTTCATCTTTCTCAAGAACAACCCTAGTAAAAAAGGCATGAATCAGTGTTTGCAACCACTAATTCAATAGATTAAGCATGAAATAGACTAAATATCATAGACCCAATCACAAGTAGACCCTAAGATTAAAGACCCATTAGATGCCCACACTAGGGTTGGGTCACAACCCTAGAATATTTGTCTAGCTACTCATATTCATGGAAGAAATCAAAATAGAAGATGAAAATAAAACCATAAATGTTGATTACAAAGATAAAATCTAAGATTAAGAGTAGAATCTATGCTAAAGTTACTCAAAAAGGTAAAAATCTGCTATCCACGAGCTCCCTAAAACATCTCATACCCTAAAAATTAGAAAAAGAAGTATTTATACACAACTGAAAATACTGGACAAAAATGCCTCTACGGAGGTTCCGCTGTCAGCGAAAAACTGAGCGCCCCAGCGGAATAGCTTCCGCGGCCGCGCAATTATAAGCCCGGACCGCGGTTCTTCAATTGGCCACCTCTCTGAACTACATTTCCGCTCCCAGCTGAATATTGAGCGCTCCAGCGGACATGAAAGCACGACAACAGATTTTTGACGCTGATCGCGCTCTTGTGAAGTTTGATTTTTTTTGACAGCTCTCTGAATTTGGTATTCCGCTCTTAGTATATTTCCCATCGCGGCCGCACTTTAGGTTTCGCGGCCGCACAATTTTAACGCTGTCAGTGGTTCCAAAAGGCCCAAAACACATCTCTCTGAACCTCAATTCGCGGCCGCCCTCATAATTTCGCTCCAGCGGAATGTCTTTCGCTGCAACGTAATAGTAGCGCTGTCAGCCCTTTTGCTGGGTCCCTAGGCTGTGCAAGTTTGGCTCATGTTCAATTCGACTCAAAACCTGCAATTGAAGCACCTTGTATTAGGTTTCGGGAGTACCTTAGTGCATTTTTGCCCCAAAACCTAAGTAAAAGAGAGTAAATAGTAGGTAAAACTCCCTAGTTATCAACTCCCCCAAACTTAAGATTTTGCTTGTCCTCAAGAACAATAAGAAGTATTTCAGCTGTTCAAATATGACTTCATCAAGCTTTAATTGGGACTAATAATTACCCTCAACGCAAATGCATTATTAACAACATTATGCAATGACTTTCTTAGTTCACTAGGTCTAATGTGACACCAAAGCTTTAAGAGTTGACTCAATTCATCAAAGAGTTTCGCTCTCTCATGTAAATCACTGTGGATCCTAGACTCTTTCTCCTCTACTCTCCATGGGCTCATCTCACTTTAGAATGTGCGCTCAGAATCAGGATTATCAATAAGTGTGCTCTTCACTTTCAAAAGAATGCCACAAGTCCGGCTCTAAGTACCATAGGCTTTCCCCTCATGTAAATCACCACTAATATAATCTTACTCAACTTGAAATTCTACAGGGCTTTAATGGGATGTAATGAAGGCTTTTTGGATCAATTTCGGGCATGATGAACTACGATAGAACATCTTTCTTTAAGCACTCCATTTTCACACTTTGGCTCATGATTTTCTTGACTCTTTGAGTCATTTTCTCTTCCTTGGGGAACTCAGAGAGATTCAATGTCTCTCTTTCTTTTATTTGAGGCTCATTTTTCTCATTCTTTCATCATTCCAAGCATTTTCAACATTGTTTCATTGAGTTCTTTTAACCTTTACTTTTCTTTATGACTTGTATCTTTTTGGCTTTTCAACCTTTTATTAGCCTTTCCTTTTTCAACAATTCCTTTCATCAACTTGAATTTCCTTGTCTCTCCCCCAAACTTATGATTTTGACTATTGTTCATCATGAGTGCTCAGGAAAGAATGGGTGCCAAGAGAAGGTCATTATAGAACGGATGAAGGTTTGTAACGTGGTTTTTGAACAAACAGGATTAGGCTCAAAAGGGGTTGACTAAGGATACTATAATGGTAGGCTATGGAAGTCTTTAGTTTCAAAAGGGAATCAAGGAGAGTCTATAATCACTTCTCAAGTCGAGCTACACTTAAAATTTCGCCTAGAAAAATACTTGGGGCAAGTTCTAGACTTTGTGGCACGACACTTGGGATATACAATTCAAAACCTCACCTCTCAAGCCACATGATCGTTAAAGATCATAGAGTCGAGGTCCCACAGCAACCTCGGCTTAGATTGAAAACTCACATATGGCTACAAACACCACTTGATGATAGTTTTAGCCAACTCAAGATTCTACGGGTCACACTTAGAGTTAGACTCGTCTATAATTTGTCTTTAACCATGAAGTCAAAGGTAAATATGCTGGTGCCAAGTGAAGCTTACTCGAGTCACATTTATTCATTACTACCAAAATAAAGGAAAAACAAAAACAAAAAAAAAAACAAAAAACGGACTCAATCCCTTAAGAAGGTCGTCACACCGTCCGTCGTAGGGAAGAGACACACGGTTCACACAATTTCCACCCTTGGAACGAACCGTATCCTTAAGAAAACCAAGGGCTTATTGATAACGAAAAAGTAAAGAAGAAGCTATAAGTTCAAAAATAATCTACTAAAAGAAATAAGAAGCTAAACTATAAAGGAAAATAATAAAAGAAGTTATAAAGTAAAAATACGAAAGTAAAAATGAATATGTACAATAGGGGATTAAGACGAATATACATCAAAGGGGAATGGATATATACATGAAAAAGGATACTTTATATATACATACCAAAGGTAAAACAAACCAAAAATACAGGAATTAAGTATTTGAAATGCAAATAAAGAAACGAAAATAAGTATTAGGAGTTATTACTGACCAAAAATATATCTAAATGTCTGAATCACCAATAGAGTCCACCCCCAAATAAATATTAGCATTTCCCTCAATGAAAAATAGAGCAGGGGAAAGGGTAGAGAGTGAGAGAGAACTCCCTAGGATGCCTCAGTCTGCATCGGGGTCGGGTCAACTGCAGTAGAAGGATTAGTGGCAGTCACTATAGCAGGATCCTGTGGTTGGGAAGAGGCCTCTCCCGCTGGCCTCTAGCTGGATCTCCATACCATCAGTGCGGGGAATGACTCCTCTCCTCACTGGTGCCGAAGTAACATCTTGCTCTAGAACCTGTACTTTTTGAGCTGCAGGATCTCCTATGAGTAAATCAAAGGGGATGTCCCCCACTGCTGTGAGATTGGCTACTTCCTTCTTCAGGTCACCCTGGGTCATCTGCATTGCAACCTGACTTTTTTTCAGCTCATCCTGACTCTTCTTCATTTTCTTCATTGCCTTCCCCAAGGAATGAATTTCCTTCCCGTGTGTGTCCAATGTCTCCAAAATATTCTTTTGGTTATCAACCAAACTCCTCAAGGTCTCCTCCAATGTTGGAGGCAACTGAATCTGTGTTGGAGCTGACTGGGCTGCAACAACAGTTGTTGATACCTGCCAATGTCTGAGACACCCTTAGAGAAGTATGAGGATATGTGGAAGAGGAGGGAACTGATGCTGGAATGGAGACAGAAAGACCAGATGGCGGCTCCAGGATGGCAGCAATAAAGGACCCCTTAGCAGCAGTATAAGGCTCAACAACAGTAAAAGCGGTGGCTTTGCTCTTTGCTTTGGGGTGTCTGGGACCTTCAAGCTATACCAGGAGAATGACAATTTAGGCTTCACCTTTTGATCAAAGTCTCCTCCCTCAACTCCCATGTCTTGAAAGTACATAGTGAGGAAGTTCGGGAAGGGATAGGAGTGCTCATTCTTTTGGACTGTCCCGGTGATCACCCTCGCCATGATATTCCCTATGTTGATCGGGAACCCTGCCACAATTGCCCCCACAATAAGAGCACGAGAGAGGGGCATGTCACTGTCGTGCAAAGTGGGATCTATCCGACTACACACAAATGTTGCCCAGCCTTTAGCCTCAAAACTCAGCATGTTTCTGAAGATAGTAGCCCCTGGTGTCAACCATGCCGGAGTACCCCAGGAATAGAAATAATAGAGGCCAACCACGGGCGAGCTAAATCACCCAAATCCACCTTCTCTATGCAGAGGGTCTCATCTTCATGGTTGAAACAAGCATAATCACTGAGTGCCTTGCCATTGAAAATGATTTTATTGTTCCGAACTTGGGTCAAGTATGTGCCCTTTTTGATGTGGGAAACATTGGCGTAAAACTCTTTGACCACAAATTCATTGGCCTCTTGAACCCCGCTGGTGAAGAATTTCCACCCCACCCTTTCGTTGAATTTCCTTTTGACGTTTGGGTTGTAGGGTAAAAGTTCCCTCTCAACAAATGGTATCTCCAAGACAAGTGACCTCTGAGGCCACCACTCTCTCAACTTGTGATAAGCTGCTTCGGAGACAAAACGGTCCTACCAAACTGCCGGATTCCGGGACCTGAGTAACCCCCCTACCTGTGTTTGGGTATCATCACCCCTTCCATCATCTGAGGAATAATCTGAACTGTCAAGATTTATTGAAGAAGGTGTGGTGGATGGAACTGCTGTACTGGTGTCTTGAGGAGGTGAATGATCACTAGACAAACCCAAGCTATCTGAGAGCCTGTTGTTGTAGGCTCGTTGACAAGACACCTAGGTTGAGATTGTGCCTCTGCCCGGGCTGCACCACTTTCCCCCTCCAAAATCTCCTGTGAGGGGACATATTCACCGGGCTCTGATGGGTCGGGAGTTGGCCTCCGGAGTGTTGTTTTGTTTCCTATAATATTTCTCGGGTCGAGGGGTGTTGATGGTTGTTTACCCCTACCACGACCCCGAGAAGAATCTCCCCTTCCAAGTTGTTTGTCTGAGGCACCTCTTGATCTAACCATTGTTTGCAACCATGTCAAAAAACATATCATTAGTATATGGTATAAAATTACCCAATAGAAGCACATAGATATATGTTGCAGAGAAGTAATCAAATGCACACATACCAAAACCGTTGTCATCGAAAAAGTGACCGTTGCAGTAGAATGGTCACCGCTGTCAGCGGAAAAATAACCGCTGCATCATAATGGTGGGGTTCAGACTACCCATTTTCTAAAGTTGGAAACCGCTGACCGCGGAAAAATGGGCGCGACCGCGGAAAAATGGGCGCGACTGCGAAAGTCTCATCGCTATAGCGGAGAAATAAACGCAGCCGCAAAATTGATTTTTCCATTCTCTGAATCTCATTTTTGCTGACAACGGAAAAGTGACTGCTGCAGCAGAAATGTATTTTCAAAAATCCTATCACAGAACAATCCTCTGACCGCTGAATTTTGGTCCGCTGCAGGGGAATTCAAATTAGATGTGCACTGACAGCTCTTTTCACAAACTAGGGTTTAACAATCTTGTAAAAATTAGGCATGAATTACTTAAAATTGAACACCCTAGATCCTCTTAGGCAACAACAATTCACTACCCATTGATTATACCCACTTGGTGAAACATGCTCATGAATTAGGTCATAATACCCCATTTAAGAAGAAACAAACACAAATATAAAAATCTACAATTAGAATCAAGAAATTTGAACATACCAATGTGAGATTTAATGTAGGATGCAAGCTTGTTAGATGAGTGGAGCTTTGATGCACAGTGAAATCTAATGTGAACTGTAAAAAGGGGCTCTGAGATGAAAAAGTGAGAAAAGAGTAAAAGAATGAGGTCCCCCTATATTTATACTTAAACCTGGGACCCCACACCGACTCACCTAGCGCGGCAGCAGAATTTTACTGCTGACCGCGCTTTTTTCCTGTCGAAGAACTGGGGATTGAACAATTCCGCTGTCAGTAGAATTTTGCCCGCTGCAGCGAAAACAGATCGCTGTCAGCAGAAATTTGGTCGCTGCAGCAGAATGAACTCCAGAGAGTTTGATTTTTTTGTGCCATCCTTACGCGTCTGCGAAACCATTCTGCTCCAGCGCAATTGAAACCGCTGACCGCAGAATTTTGAATGCGGCAGTGGTTTTGTGCGACCTTAGCCCATTTTCCTGAATGTGTTCCTGCACTGCATCAACCAAGTCCTACACAAATCTCACAAATAGGTTAGTTCAAGAAAATCTAATCTAATAAGAAGAAACAAAATAGAAAGAAAAAGCACTTGGGTTGCCTCCCAAGAAGCGCCTGATTTAACGCCGCGGCACGCCGCAGGTTACCATGATCAATTGAACTTCAACAAAGCCACCACATAGCTATCCTCAAACTTCCCCAAGTAGTTCTTGACACAATGCCCATTCACACGAAAAATTTCACCATTTTTGTTCTATAGATCAAGGGCACCAAAAGGTGTGACTAACACCACCTCGAATGGACCACTCCATTTTGATTTGAGCTTGCTCGTAAAGAGACGCAACCGGGAGTTGAAGAGTAATACCAAATTGACCACTTTGAATTCCCAGTTCTTGGCATACGTGTCATGCAAATAATTTATTTTTTCCTTATACAATGAAGATCTTGAGTAAGCATGAAACCTAAACTCGTCAAGCTCATTGAGATGATCAACACGGAGATTTGCTGTTGTGTCCCAATCAAGATTCAACCTTTTCAAGGCCCACAATGCCTTGTGCTCCAGCTCAACCGGCAAGTGGCATGCTTTACCATATACCAACCGGTACGGGGACATACCGATCGGGGTCTTGAATGCAGTCCTATACGCCCATAGTGCGTCATCAAGCTTTCTTGACCAATCGGTCCTATTGGCATTCACATTCTTGGAAAAGATGTTCTTGATTTGAAACTTCAACTTTCCCACTAGCCTGAGGATGCTAAGGAGTGGACACTTTGTGATTTACCCCATATTTAGCAAGCAACGTATCAAAAGCCCTATTACAAAAATGAAACCCCCCGTCACTTATGATTGCCCGAGGTGTCCCAAACCGTGTGAAAATGTTCCTCTTGAGAAAAGCAACTACACTCCTGGATTCATTGTTGGGTAAGGCAACGGCCTCGACCCACTTTGAGACATAATCATCGCCACAAGAATGTGGGTATTACCACACGAACTAACAAACGGGCTCATGAAGTCTATGCCCCACACATCAAATATGTCAACTTCAAGGATCGTTGTGAGGGGAATTTCATCCTTCTTTGATATGCCACCCGCTCTTTGACACTCGTCGCATATCTTCACCAATTTACTAGCGTCTTTATACAAAGTTGGCCAATAAAATGCACAACTCAGAACTTTGGAAGCTATCCCTACCCCACCGTGATGACCATCGTAGGGCGAGGAATGACAAGAATCAAGAATGGTCATTTGTTCTTCCTCGGGGACACACCGGTGAATAACTCCATCATTACAAATTTTAAACAAGTATGTCTCATCCCGATATTAATCCAAGATGTCCCGTCTAAGCTTCTTCCTTTGGTTAGAAGAGAGCTCACACGGAACAATACCGGTAACAAGAAAATTAGCGATGTACGCAAACCAATGCATGTCATGCATGGAAGCCGAAAGGAGCTGCTCGTCCGGAAAGGCATCATTGATCTCAAGACCATCTTTTGGCCTTCCTTGATCCTCTAACCGGAACAAATGATCGGCAACTTGATTTTCGCTCCCCTTTCTATCAACAATTTCAAGATCAAATTCCTGGAGCAACAAGACCTACCTTATAAGCCTAGCTTTGGGATCCTTCTTCGTTATCAAGTACCGGAGCGCCGCGTGATCGGTGTGAACAATCACCTTGGCGCCCATGATATAGGGCCTAAAGTTTTCCATAGCAAACACAATAGCCAAAAATTCCTTCTCCATGACGGTATAGTTCACCCGTTGCCCCAAGACTGCTCCTACCGCCACATCACTTGAGTCACACATGAGCTCAAAAGGAAAGTTCCAATTTGGTGCGGTGATGCTATGAGTGGTAATTAACTTATACTTCAACAACTCAAAGTCTTTCATACATTCTTCATTGAATTCAAACTTGGCGTCCTTCTCCAATAACTTGCATAGGGGATTTACCACTTTTGAAAAATCTTTAATGAACCTTCGGTAAAATCTCGCATGCCCAAGGAAACTTTGAAATCCCTTGACGGAAGTCGGAGGAGGCAACTTGGAGATAACTTTGATCTTGGCTTTATCCACTTCAATGCCGTCTTTTGAGATCTTATGGCCGAGGACAATGCCCTCTTCGACCTTAAAATGTCATTTCTCCCAATTCAACACAAGGTTGGTTTCTTCACATCGGGCGATAATTTTATCAAGATTTTGCAAACACTCCTCGAATGAGTCCCCATCCACACTGAAGTCATCCATGAAGACTTCGAGGTAGTCCTCTACCATATCCGTGAATATCGCCATCATGCACTGCTGAAATATAGCGGGTGCATTGCACAATCCGAATGGCATCCTAAAGAAGGAAAATGTACCGTACGGGCAGGTGAAGGTTGTTTTCTCCTGATCTTCTGGGGCTATAAGTATCTGGTTGTAGCCTGAATACCCATCCCAGAAACAATAGAAATCCCTCCCAGCAAGTATGTCAAGCATCTGGTCCAAAAATGGCAAAGGATAGTGATCCTTTCGGGTCACCTTGTTCAGCTTCTTATAATCCGTACAAACCCTCCATCCAGTCACGGTCTGAGTGGGAATCATCTCATTCTTATCATTTTTCATCACTGTCATACCACCCTTCTTCGGAACACATTGCACTGGTGAAGTCCAAGCACTATCAGAGATTGGTTAAATAACGCTAGCATCGAGCCACTTGATTATCTCCTTTTTGACCACCTCTTGCACCGCCTCGTTCAACTTCCGTTGATGTTCTACGAAAGGTTTTGCATCATCTTCAAGAATGATTTTGTGCATGCAAAAGGCGGGGCTTATGCCCCGAATATCTTCTAGAGTCCATCCAATTGCTTTCTTTCTCCTTTGGAGCACTTCGAGGGTTGAGTCTACCTGCACTTGGGTTAAACAAGCAGAAAGTATAACATGTAAAGTACAAGCAGGGCCTAAATATTCATACCTGAGGTGTGGTGGGAGAGGCTTCAACTCCAAGGTTGGTGGCTCCTTGATTGAAGGCTTTGTCGGTGGAGTCTTCCAATTTTCCAAATCCAAAGAGAGCTTGCGGGGTCCATAAGAATAGGATCCCATGCCTTGCAATGCATTAGTACACTCAACCAAGCCATCTGTCACAACATCCTCATGGTTCAATAAGACTGCTTCCATGGGGTCTTCCACATTGATCATTGAGCTTGCATCATCAATTATCCCTTCGGTTACTAGATCCACAAAAGAGCACACCTCAGTACTTTTTGGTTGTCGCATTGATTTGCATACATGGAAAATGACCTTTTCATCGCCCACCCGGAAGGTAAGCTCACCGACCTCCACATCTACCAAATCCTTCCCCGTTGCGAGGAAAGGTCTTCCCAAGATAATCGGCACCTCAAAATTGACTTCACAATCCAATATCACAAAATCCGCAGGCAAGATGAATTTGTCGACCCGCACCAAAACATCATCAATGATACCCAGGGGTCGCTTCATAGTTCCATCTGCCATTTGAAGTCTCATCGAAGTTGCTCTCGGTCGGCCAATTCCCAAGGTTTTAAAGACAGAGTAAGGCATCAAATTGATACTAGCACCCAAGTCACATAATGTCTTTGCAAAGTCCGCACTACCAATAGTACAAGGGATAGTGAATACACCAGGATCCTCTAGTTTTGGTGCCATTGAGTGCACAATTGCACTCACTTGATGGGTCATCTTGATTGTCTCGCACTCCATGGATCTCTTCTTTGTCACCAAGTCTTACATAAACTTGGCATACCCGGGCATTTGTTCAAGAGCCTCAACTAATGGTACATTGATAGACAAACTCTTCATCATTTCTATGAACTTCTTGAACTGGTTCTCATTCTTCTGCTTTTCCAATCTTTGAGGATAGGGAGGATGAGGCCTAGGCAATGGGGCCTTGGATTTTAGCACAATTGGCTCGGGTATGTCAATTACGTGTTCCCTAGACGGGTTCACGTCATTTTGTGTTTCCTCCTCATTGTCATTGATGTAAATCCTCACTTAACTATTCATCGGCTCTTCAATCACTTTCTCAACCTCAATAGGAACATCATCTTGTTGCATTTAACATCATCACATACAACCCTCTTTTGCTTGGAAGAACTAGCTTCACCATCCCGACCACTCCTTGTGGTCACCGCCATTGCACGTCCGGTGTTGTTGTTGTTCCCACCCTTTGGGTTTACCACCGTGTCACTAGGTAGTGCCCCCTTAGGGCGAGTGTTCAAATCTTGGGATATTTTCCCCATTTGGACCTCAAGATTGCGGATGCAGGTAGTGTGGGAGGCAATTTGAGCATCCGAATTCGCATTCTGCTCCATCATCTGTTTAAACATATGCTCGATCCGGCCCATATCATTGCTCGACGATCTCTGACCTTGGGATTGATAGGGGGTGGATTATTAGGTTGTTAGTACATCGGGGGCCTTTGAAATCCCGACCCCTGGTTACTATTTCCACCCCAATTGCTATTATTGTTCCCATTCCAATTGTTGTTGTTGCCTACCCATTGTAGATTGTTGTTGTTCCCCCAGTTATTAGAGTTGTTGTTGTTGTTCCTGTTTCCTTGCCCTTGATTGCTCCAATTTTTTGGTTGTTTCCCTGAGATCTCTACTATTGTTTTGGAGCATTTCTCCTTTGTCCTTGGAAATTGTTTGCATACATCACATCCTCATTCTGCTCATATAGGAATCATCATTGTTGTACCTACTCACACCTTTCTTACTTTGATAATTGTGGATTTGCATTTGTTGGCCACATTATCTTCTCTTGTTGACCAAACGATTGACCCTTTCTATAGCATGGACCTGATTTGGTCCTTGAATTTGCTGAAGCTGTGCCTTGGCAAGTTGGTTCATAGTTGTTGTTAGCTGAGCAATGTCCTGGCCATGGTCTTGAAGTTCTTTATGGAGGTTGATCACACTTGGGTCACCTTGGAGCACATTATCCCGGCTTTGCCATGCTGACGAAGTGGCAGCCATTTCATCAAGAATATCACAAACTTCATCATAAGATATCTTCATGAAGTTCCCCCTAACTAATTGGTTGACCACACACTGATTGGTCGTGTTAATTCCCCGGTAAAATGTTTGTTGAATCATAGCTTCTGTCATATCATTGTTGGGGCATTCCTTGACCATAGTTCTTTAGCACGCCCATATCTTATGGAGGGGTTCGTTTGGTTCCTGCTTGAATTCCAATATTTCATCCCTCAAAGGTGCCATGTGTCCGGGAGAGAAAAACTTGGTAATGAACTTGTCCGCCAACTCGTCCCATGTAGAGATAAAATGGTTGGGTCGTTCAAGCCAATCCAATACTTTCCCTCGGAGAGAGAAAGGAAATAGTCTGAGCCTCAAAGCATCCTCCGATACGTTGGTTTGCTTGCTTTCCCAACAGGTATCCACAAATCCTTTTAAGTGTTTGTAGGCATTCTGATGGGGAGCACCCGTGAAATATCCTCGTTGCTCCAATATTGTCAACATGACATTAGTGATTTGAAAACTGCCCGTCCGGATTCTGGGCGGGACAATTGCACTGGCATATCCCTCATTTGGAAGCACCTGAGGAGCTGCTCTTGGAGGAGGCGTGGGAGGGTCTGGAATATTTTCATTGGCATTGGCCTGGCGGCCTCGTCTTTGAGCTTGAGGTGCTAGATGCACCTTATCTTCCCCGTTATCATCTACCTCCTCCCCTGGTATAACATTGCCTAGAGGATCAACCATTTGTACCTGTAGCGATTTAAACACACAAATTTATAAAATAGAAGGAAAGAAAAACAATCAACACAACTAATCGAATAGATAGCCAACACCGTTTAACTCCCCGACAACAACGCCAAAAAGTGATCTAAGCCCACCTATACCACTATAGAATGGCAAGGCAAGGTCGATGTAGCTTTTACCCGATAGGATCGGGATTGAAATCCACATGGAGTTAGATGATTAGAGTCGAGTTTCTATCCGATTTAGCAGTGTGTATTGTTATTAAATACCCTTCTAAACATGGGTTGATTTGATTTTATACTAACTTTAATACTAAAGATCACTACTATCAAGCTAGCTACAATATTTTTGTGAAGGTTTTATACAGTATCAAAGGGCACTAGGGATGCAACTTACTCCTAGGCGAGTATCTAACAGGATATAGAATCTAGGATAAACTTGTTGGTCATGGGCTTTTGAAATAACCTCACGCTCAATTATTCACCCTATACCTCTCGGTAGTTCGGGTGACTTTGCCCGAATTGGCTTCCTCAAGCCTAATTGGGTGTTTCAACAAAGCAAGTGAAATGGCTCAAGTTGGGTATTACTATCTCTAGTTTCTACCCTTTAATTGGGGCTATCAATCTCTTGAGTTCATCCCAATTCCTTATTTGCCTATTTTACCTAGACTTGGGTCATCTTTCTCAAGAACAATCCTAGTTAAAAAGGCAAGAATCAGTATTTGCAACCACTAATTCAATAGATTAAGCATGAAATAGACTAAATATCACAGACTCAATCACAAGTAGACCCTAAGATTAAAGACCCATTAGATGCCCACACTAGGGTTGGGTCACAACCCTAGCTTATGGGTCTAGCTACTCATATTCATGGAAGAAATCAAAATAGAAGATGAAATTAAAGCCATAAATGTTGATTACAAAGATAAAATCTAAGATTAAGAGTAGAATCTATGCTAAAGTTACTCAAAGAGGTAAAAATCTTCTATCCACGAGCTCCCTAAAACATCTCATACCCTAAAAATGAGAAAAAGAAGTATTTACACACAATTGAAAATACTGGAAAAAAATGCCCCTACGGAGGTTCCGCTGTTAGCGAAAAATTGAGCGCCCCATCGGAATAGCTGCCGCGATCGCGTAATTATAAGCGCGGACTGTGGTTCTTCAACTGGACACCTCTCTGAACTACATTTCCGCTCCTAGCGGAATATTGAGCGCTCCAACAGACAGGATAGCACGACAACGGATTTTTGACGCTGACCGCGCTCTTGTGAAGTTTGATTTTTTTGACAGCTCTCTGAACTCTGTATTCCGCTCTCAGTAGACTTCCCATCACGACCTCGCTTTAGGTTTTGGAGCCGCGCAATTTTAACGTTGTCAGCGGTTCCAAAAGGCCCAAAACACATCTCTTTGAACCTCAATCCGCGGCTGCCCTCAGAATTTCGTGCTAGCGGAATGTCTTCCGCTGTAGCGTAATAATAGCGCTGTCAGCGCTTTTGCTGGGTCCCTGGGCTGTGCATGTTTGGCTCCATTTTAAGCTTTTTTTATCCATTCTCTTCAATTTGACTCAAAACTTGCAATTTAAACACCTTGCATTAGTTTTCGGGAGTACCTTGGTGCATTTTCTCCAAAACCTAAGCAAAAGAGAGTAAATAGTAGGTAAATATCCCTAGTTATCAGATGCCCCCCAGTATTCGAGGTTGATTGCAGAGAATCCTTGGATGCTGTTGAATTATCCTCAAGTAGCACATAGTTGCTGCCTCGTTAAAACCTCGCCGAAAAAATCCATTTGGGATAAAAACCGGTCTAAGGGAAAAAGAGTGCAACGCGTACTTTAAAACATGAGGTCTCGATTTCTTGGATCGAATTCCTGCAGCGAGTTAGTTTCGATTGTTTAAGTAAATGAAATAAAGAGAGAAAGTTATACCTTAGCAATAGTACCACTTGAGGAGTGATATATTCCAGTTATTCGACAATGGCTCGCCGTTCATTGTTCCGAGCTTATAAGATCCCTTTCCGACTATGTCGAGGATTTGATAAGGTCCTTCCCAGTTAGGACCGAGTTTCCCTTCATTAGGGTGTCGAGTGTTGATGGTTATTTTTCTTTGGACTAAGTCCCCGATTTTGAAGTGTCGAAGATTGGTTCTTCTGTTGTAATACGTCTCAATTCGTTGCTTTTTTGCGGCCGTCCGAACGAGTGACACTTCTCGTCTTTCATCTAATAACTCGAGACTGGTATTCATGGCCTCGTGGTTTGATTCCTCTGTTGCGTGTCAAAACCTAGCGCTGGGCTCCCGGACTTCGACCGGTATCAAGGCCTCGGAGTCATATACCAAGGAAAACAGAGTTTCCCCTGTGCTGGACTTCGATGTCGTCTGATACGCCCATAGAACCTTGGGCAATTTTTCTCTCCACTTCCCTTTGGCTTCGTTTAGCCTTTTCTTCAAGTTTTGGATGATAGTCTTGTTAGTTGTTTTGGCTTGTCCGTTCCCACTAGGGTGATACGGTGTCGACAATATTCTCTTTATTTTGTGATCTTCGAGGAATTTTTTTACTTTGCTGCCGACGAACTGCTTGCCATTATCACATACTATTTCCACGGATATACCGAATTGACATGCGATGTGATCCCATTTGAAGTCGATCATTTCTTTTTCTTTAACTTTTTCGAAGGCCTGTGCTTCAACCCATTTAGAGAAATAGTCAGTCATAAATAATATGAACTTAGATTTAACTAGGTCCAATGGAAGAGGACCGACGATGTCCATTCCCCATTTCTTGAATGGCCATGGGGACAACACCAAATGAAGTTGTTCAACGGGCTGGTGAATCATTGGTGCAAACCTTTCACATTTGTCGCATCTTTGAAAGAACTCCTTATAGTATTTTTCCATGCTGTCCCAATAGTATCCTACCCTGATGACCTTTCGAACCAGTGACTCGGCGCTAGAATGGTTTACACAAGCGCCTTCATGGATTTCTCGCAGAACATAGTCAATATCTCCTGGTCCCAAGCATACTGCCAATGGACTATCAAACGTTCTCCTGTATAATGTTTTGTCTTTGTCTAATGTGAATCAAGCGACTTTAGTCCGTAAGGTCCTCGATTCTTGGGGATCCAATGGTAACTTCCCGTTATCCAAGTATTCGATGTATTTGTTTCTCTAGTCCTAGGTTAAGCTCGTAGAATTTATTTCAACATGTCCTTCCTCGATTACGAATCTTGAGAGTTGGACAACAATCCCCGAGTTGATCTCATCTTCTTTGACAAATGACCCCAAATTGGCAAGTGCATCAGACTCGGTATTTTGTTCTCGAGGTATATGTTGCAGAGTCCACTCTTTGAAGCAGTGAAAGGTTACTTGTAATTTGTCTAAGTACCTCTGCATCCTGTCCTCTCGAACTTCACAGGTTTTGTTTACCTGGTTAACTACCAGTAGGGAGTCGCACTTAGCTTCGATGACTTCTGTTCCCCAGCTTTTAGCTAGCTCGAGACCTGCAATTATAGCCTTATACTCGGCTTCGTTGTTAGTTAATTTGGTAGTTTTAATGGATTGCCTAATAATATTTCATGTAGGCGATTTCAAAACAATACCGAGCCCGGACCCTTTCACATTCGAGACTCCCTCCGTGAAGAGGGTCCATACCCCCGATGATGTACCCTATTTCAGCAGAAGTTCCTTTTCCACTTCGGGTACAAGGGTTGGCGAAAAGTCTGCCACGAAGTCTGCTAATATTTTAAACTTGATGGCTGTTCTGGGTTGATATTCGATATCGTACCCGCCAAGTTCGATGGCCCATTTGGCCAATTGGCCCGATAATTCGAGCTTGTGCCAAGAGATTCGGAGTGGGTAAGTGGTGATCACACATATGGGATGACACTGAAAATATGACTTCAATTTTCTAGATGCGCTTATTAAGTCAAGTGCCAATTTTTCTAAGTGTGGATATCTAGTTTCGGCATCTCCTAAAGTTCGACTCATGTAGTAAACTGGATATTGCGCACCTCATTCCTCTAGAACTAATACCCCACTTACCGCTATCTCGGACACTGCCAAGTATAGGTACAACTTCTCATCTGCCTTCGGAGTGTGGAGCAAAGGTGGGCTTGATAGGTATCGTTTCAACTACTCCAATGCTTGCTCACATTCCAGGTTCCATGTGAAACTATTTTTTTTTGTGTAAGGAAAAGAATCTGTGGCTTCGATTTGATGATCTCGAAATGAATCATCCCATGGAAGCTATCCTTCCGGTTAGCCTCTGAATGAATTTCACACTGTCCACGACGGTGATGTCCTCGATTGCCTTGATCTTATCGAGGTTGATCTCAATTCCCCGATTTGACACCATGAAGCCGAGGAATTCGCCTGAGCCGACCCCGAAAGCACACTTTTCGGGGTTAAGCTTCATGTTGTACTTCCTCAAGATTTCAAACATTTCTTGCAAATGAGTCAAATGGTCCTCTGCGCGCAGGGACTTAACTAACATATCTTCAATGCAAACTTCCATTGATTTACCTATCTGTTCTTCGAACATCTTGTTAACTAGGCGTTGATATGTAGCTCCCGCATTTTTAGCCCGAAGGGCATTACATTATAACAGTAGGTCCCAAACTTAGTGATAAATGAGGCCTTTTCTTGATCCTCTAGGTCCATCTGGATCTGAATGTACCCAGAATAGGCGTCGAGAAAGGTAAGTATCTCGTGGTCGGCCGTGGCATCGATAATTCGATCGATATTAGGCAAGGGAAAAGAGTGTTTCGGGCATGACTTATTCAAGTCTTTATAGCCTACACACATTCTAAGTTTGTTCCCCTTTTTGGGGACTACGACTACATTGGCTAGCCATTCAAGATATTTTACCTCCCGAATGGACCCTATATTGAGAAGTTTGGTTACCTCGTCCTTGATGAAGGCGTGCTTTATCTCGGACTGGGGCCTTCTCTTTTGCTTTATTGGTATGAACTTGGGATCCAGGCTTAGCCGATGGGTTGTTATCTCCGGTGGGATTCCTGTCATGTCTGAATGGGACCATGCAAAGAAATCCATGTTAACAATAAGGAATTGAATGAATTTTTTCCTGAGTTCGGGGGTTAACCCCGTTCCTAGGTATACCTTTTGTTCGGGTAGATACTCGATCAGTATCACCTGCTCCAACTCCTCGACCGTTGACTTGGTTGCATCCGATGCTTTGGGAACGACGAAAGTTCAAGGAGTGAGAAAATCCTCTTCTTCATCTTTGATTACATGTTTCTCTAGTTCGGTCGAGGCTAGGGACGGTGATTTCTATTTGGCCGCTTGGTTATCTTTGGCGCTCGATTTATCTGCGGTCGAAGGTGCTGATATCATTGTCACCTCGTCGACAACATTTCCTTTCCAGCGTGTCATTCCCCATAAATTGTTTTCATACCATCTAGTGTTAGGAACTTCATCATTTGGTGAAGGGTCGATGGCACTGCCCTCATGTTGTGGATCCAGGGCCTTCAGAGTAGTGCATTGTATCTCATGTCGCCTTCGATGACATGAAATTTTGTGTCATGGATGGTCCCGACCACGTTGTAGGATTATCTCCCCCTTCATTTTTTTACTAGCCATGTTGAAGCCATTCAGGACTCGAGATGCATGTACAATCTAGTCTAGCAATCCGAGTTACTCTACGACCCTCGATCTGATTATGTTTGCCGAACTACCTGGATCCACTAGAACATGTTTAACTTGAATTTTATTTAACAAAATAGAAATTACAAGGGCGTCGTTGTGCGACTGAGAGATGCCTTCTGCTTCTTCGTCGTTGAACGATAGAGTGCCTTCGGGCACATAGCCTCGAGTCTGTTTATCTCTTGTGATCGATACTCTGGTGCGTTTGAATATAGGCCATTGAGGGATATCGACCCTACCGACGATCATGTGAATAACATGCTGAGGTTCTTCTTGCTCGTTTTTCTGTTGGCGTCTCTTTCCCTGAAGTGAGTTTTGGCTCGATCACTGAGGAATTCCAAAAAATGGCCTTTGTTGAATAATCAAGCTACTTCCTCCCTCAGCTGTCTGTAGTCCTCAGTCCTATGGCCATGTGTGCCATGATACTTACACATTAGGTTTGGATTTCTTTGAGAAGGATCTATTTGAATAGGTCTGGGCCACCTAGTGTCATTGATCATTCCGATGATCGACACAATCCCCGATGTATTGACATTGAAATTATACTCTGATAACCGAGGTGCTTTTATGGGATCCGCATATTTATCGAAGCCAGTTTTACTCATGAGTCCCTGAGAGTTCTGCCCTCGGTCACCCCTTCGATCGTTCCGGGCGGAATTGCATCCCAGACCATTATTCCTTCGATCTGAAATATATGGCTAATACCGATCTTTATTCGGCCTTGATTCTCTATCGACATCTCTTTGGTTTTTACATGCCAACCGGTTTGGATGTACTGAGCCTAAGGGGGCTCCTAGTTTGTCGTCCTTGACCCTAATCTTCGACTGATATCGGTTGTGAACATCTACCACAGTCACAGCCGGGTATTCTATTAAATTCTGCTTCGGCTGGCGCGAGGCGATCAAAC
Organism: Nicotiana undulata; assembly: GCA_005239495.1. Classification (NCBI taxonomy): domain Eukaryota; kingdom Viridiplantae; phylum Streptophyta; class Magnoliopsida; order Solanales; family Solanaceae; genus Nicotiana; species Nicotiana undulata. The sequence continues at coordinate 94,284 of ML242720.1, read as the reverse complement.
TTCGCTCGTTTAATCCTTGGGTGAAAGCTTGAACAGACCAATCGTCAGTAACTGGGGTTATTCTATACATTCCATTTGGAATCGAGACACTAACTCTCTTAGCATCTCGTTATCCCTCTACTTCACTTTGAAGAGGTATGATTTTCTTGTTGCGACCTTTATGGCCCCAACATGTGCCTTAACAAATGAATCCACCAACAGGGCGAATGAATTGATAGAGTTTGGAGGCAAGTTATGATACCAAATCATAGCTCCCTTCGACAGGGTCTCCCTGAATTTCTTTAGCAGTACAGACTCGATTTCTTCATCCTCTAAATCATTACCTTTTATGGTGCACGAAAAAGAAGTAACGTGCTCATTGGGGTCTGAGGCCCCGTTGTATTTAGGTATATCAGGCATATGGAACTTCTTTGAGTTGGGATTCGGAGCCGCACTCGGAGGGAATGGTTTTTGCAAAAACTTCTTAGAGTCCATTCCCTTTAAGATCGGTGGTGCCCCCGTTATCTGATTAACTCGAGAGTTATAGGTTTCCACCTTCTTGTCATTGTCCTCGCTTTTCTTTTCTCCCGATTATATTCTCTTAGTAAGCTCTTCGAGCATTCTCATTATAGTAAGTTCATTTGTCGAAGTATTATCACCCGATCATTCAGGCACTGGCTCGGTACGACGAGTAGCCTCTTGTTCGACCCTATTTGATGTCCTGTGCTGGTTTTGCAACTAAGAAATGGTGTTTTGTTGGGCTTGAAGCATTTCAAATATAACCTGGAGGTTGACACCTTCATCTCCCTGCCCCGAGTACCTCGACCGTAAGTTCGACCCTCTCTGCATACGCTTCTATCAGGATCCCCACCTAAATCCACATTCAGAGCAACATACGAACTGACATCGACTGGGTTGGCGGGCTGTGCTCCTCCGAGGTCAGCTCGTGGAACCTCGATTCCTGGAGCGATAACATTCTCATTCTCTCTGTGAGGTCCAAGACCGTCGTCACTATGTGCAGCTGTGTTCTGTGAGTTTGACATGATTTAACCTGAAAACAAAATTCTTGACAAGCGACAAGGGTAAAATAGTGTGTTATATCAAAATTAGCACTGAACAATCACTATTATCCTTAGCACCACAATGGGCGCCAAACTGTTTACCTTAAAATACGAGTAACAATTAAACTTGTAATGTGGTTATAAGGATACGTGATCTCATTTAATGCCAATTAATAAATGACTGGAGAAATAAATAAATTAAACGATTGAAATGGATCAAACCAGTGTAATTGCAAGTTATCGACCTCGGTTTGGAATAGACTCGAGATAAAATGTTAAGAACCACAAGAGCAATAAGAACAATACGAACAAAAATGGACAATAGGAACAGTAGATCATTAAGAGCGAGTAAAAGAGAAGAGTGTTTGTATTTCTCAGTGAATGCGTATATAATTGATGTCATACAAATGAACAGGGTTCCTCTTTATATAGTAGAGGAATCCTAAATAAGGTATAACTCTAATTTCGGAAGCAAAATACATGATTCATATCAATAACCGTTAATGGTTCTGCCAATTCTCAGTTTCCCGCCGAGATCGGTGGTCGATTGTGGATATCTCGATGTTCCATTACTTCGGTGTCGATTTAGCCAGATCTCGATCCCTCAGTCTTCGTGTTCTTCAAAATTGAACTTTCTTCGATACGGACTCACTCTCGAGGCAGACCCTCGAGCTCGTAAAATTGGGTGTGGTTGATTTTAATCGTATACAGTGGACAAGAAACATCAGCTAAGACAATGCTATGATGTCTAGTGGAATATAAATAGGTCATGTTAAAGTATTGATTTGTCAATATGTATACGGTTAATATCGATCCCACCCTATTTTACTATTTGATCGAGACCGGAAATTTGCTTCGAAGGACAACTTCGTAACGGAACAGACTAAAATACGAGGATAAGGTACCGAATGTGGAATTGAGGTACCTGTCAAGATCGAGCTAGTAGCAATCGGAGCCAAATGATACAGACATCGAGTAAGGCCGAAGATAGCACAATAACAGAAATGCGAGATATTCATGATTGGCCGAAGATCATGGTGTGAATCTCGGAACGGATCAAATCAGAAATGGTTAATCAACTAATCATGGGATTTCCTTCTGTAATTAGAGTTATACCATAAGTAGAATACCTCTACTATATAAAGGAGAGTTCTAATCATTTGTGAGACACATTGTTCACATATACAAAAGAAATATAATTTTCTCTCTCACTTACATTCTTGTTCATTAGCTTGTTATATTTCTAAACTGTTCTTGCACTAATCGGTTCGAGGGTACTCTAACTCGAGGACCGAGTTCTGTTCAGACACTGGTTTGCTTTACTTTACTGTTGATTACTATTATTACTATTCTTATTTAACAATTGTTACTAAGTGAAATCACATATCCTTAAAACCACATTATATGTTTAATTGTTATCCAAATTTTAGGGTAAACAACTTGGATCCCACCGTGAGGCTAAGGATAATAGTGATTGCTTAATACTGATTCCGATAACACACACTACTTTACGCTTGTTCTTGTAAGTGTTTTTGTTTTCAGGATAAACCATGTCAAACTCACAAATAGCGCCCACACATATGGTGAAAACAACATCGGATTTCACGGGGAAAAAGACAATGTAGCCGCCCCAGGGATCAAGTTGCCTCAGGCTGATCTCGAGGGAATACCAATTGCAAATCGCGTCGACGTCAGTTCACATATCGCCCTAAATGCAAATTTTGGCGTTGATCCCGATGGTAGCGTACGCAAAGAAGGTCGATCTGACGGTCGAGGTACGTAAGGCAAAGGAGATGGTGGAGTCAGCCTCCAATTGATATTCGAAATGTTACAAGCTCAACAAGTCGCAATAGTGCAACTACAAAATCAACATCGAACGCCGAGCGGGATCGAACCAGAAGTCGTCCACAGGACCGAGCCAGTGCCGGAAAGGTCGAACGCTATGAATCGGGGACTAACCCTACCGTTATGAAACTGCTCGAGGAGCTCACTAAATGAATTGAATCGGGAGAAAAGAAAATCGAGGCAAATGATAAGAAAGTAGAGACATACAATTCCCGAGTTTACCAAATACCGAGGGCACCGACAATTTTAAAAGGTATGGATTCGAAGAAGTTTGTGAAGAAGCCGGTCCCCCCAAGTGCGGCTCCGACGCCCTTCCGAAGAAATTCCGCATGCTGGAATTATCCAAGTACAATGGGACCACCGATCCTAATGAACATGTCACCTCCTATACATGCGCTATAAAAGGAAATGATTTATAAAATGATGAGATCGAATTTGTTCTGCTGAAGAAATTTGGAGAAACTCTATCAAAGGGGACAATGATATGGTATCAAAATTTGCCACCTAATTCTATCGATTCCTTCGCCATGCTTGCAGACTCTTTCGTAAAGGAACATGACGGAGCAATAAAGGTTGCGACAAGGAAGTGAGACATCTTCAAGGTGAATCATAAAGACAACGAAATATTGAGGGAATTCGTATCTCAGTTCCAGATGGAACGCATGGAACTACCACAGTCATAGATGATTGGGCTGTTCAAGCCTTTACTCAATGTTTGAAGTAACGAAGTTCGGTGGCATCACGACAATTAAAGCAGAATTTAATTGAATATCCGGTGGTAACCTGGGCCGATGTACATAATTGGTACTAGTCAAATATCAGGGTCGAGGATGATCAACTAGGGACCTCTTCCGGTTTCGTTTATCCGAACAGGCCCGTTGGCAGAAATCAGAGGGATATCGACAGTGAACCTAAGTCGAACAGAGATCGATATCAAACATACAGCGTAGATCGTAGAAACAGCGGCCCAGGACGCAATCCCATCCGAAGATCGAATGAATGATTGGGATACAACGCAAATCCAAAAAAACAGAGTCCCAAGACGCAATCCCATCTGAAATGATCGAAGGAATGATCGGGGATAGATCTCTCGAGGGATCATGAGAAAAAGTGATTTCGATAAATATGCCGATCTCATAGAGGAACCACGATTATCAGAATAAAACTTCAGCATTGACGCATCAAGCATTGTATCAGCCATTGGGGGAATCAAAGATACTAGGTGGCCCAGCCCCTACAGATCGATCTTTCCCAAAGAAACCCCAACAAAATATGCAAATACCATGGTACCCATGGTCATAGAACCGAAGACTGCAGAAAACTGAGAGAGGAGGTGGCCCGTCTATTCAACGAGGGGTACCTTCAAGAATTCCTGAGCGACCGAGCTAAAAACTATTTCAGAGACATGGATGCAAACAGGAAGAACGAGCAGGAAGAACCACAACACGTGATTCACATAATTGTTGGTGTGGTCTATATTCCACAAGGTCTCGTATTCAAACACACTAAAGTCCTAATCACCACGGAAAAATGAACTCGAGACTATGTGCCAGAAGGCACTTTATCATTCAATGATGAGGAAACAGAAGCGATTTCACAACCCCACAATCATGCTTTGGTAATCTCTATCCTTATGAATAAAATTCAGGTTAAACGTGTTTTAATTGATCCAGGGAGGTCGACCAATATTATTCGATTGAGGGTCATAGAGCAGCTTGGCCTACAAGATCAGATCGTACTCGCAACTCGGGTTCTCAGTGGTTTCAACATGGCAAGCAAAACAACAAAAGGTGAAATCATTTTACCTATAAACATAACTGAGACTATTCGAGAAACCAAGTTCCATGTGATCGAGGGCGACATGAGATACAACGCCCTGCTTGGAAGACCCTGGATTCACAATATGAGGGCAGTCCCTTCAACCCTTCACCAAATGCTGAAATTCCCGACGGCGGATGGAGTAAAAACGGTGTATGGGGAACAACATGCTGCAAAATAAATGTTCGCGGTCGATGAAGTGATACCGATATCGGCGTTTTTGTCAACAAAGGGATCAGAGTCCAAAGGAAAACAAGAAGCTAAATAGCAACCACAACCACCAGCCTTGACTTAGTTAGAGAAGCATGGAACGGACGAGGATGATGACTACTTGATCCCTCGATCCTTCATAATCCCCGAGGATTCCGACGCCACAAAATTGACAGTCGATGAGCTGGAATAAGTCATACTGATCGAGCACCTACCTGATCGAAAGGTATACCTGGGTACGGGGTTAACCCCGAAACACAGGGAAAAACTCATTAAATTTCTTATCAGTAATATGGATTATTTTGCTTGGTCCTACCTAGATATGACAGGGATCCCGCTGGAGATCAGTACACATTGGCTGAGCTTGGACCCAAAGTTCTGCCCAATACATAAGAAGAGGCCCCAGATCGAGGTAAACATGCATTCATCAAGGACGAGGTAACTAAACTTCTTAAGATATGATTCATTCGGGATGTAAAATATCCCGAGTGGTTAGCAAATGTAGTTGTAGTCCCTAAAAAGGGAAATAAACTTAGGATGTGCGTAGACTATAAAGATTTAAGCAAAGCATGTCCTAAATAATCTTTTCCTCTGCCGAATATCGCTCGTATGATCGATGCAACAGCCGGCCATGAGATCCTTAGTTTTCTCGATTCCTACTCCGGGTACAATCAAATACAAACGAACCCTGAGGATAAGGAAAAGACTTTGTTCATCACTAAGTACGTAACCTATGACTATAATGTAATGTTGTTTGGACTAAATAATGCTGGTGTCACTTATCAACGCTTAGTAAATTGAATTTCGAAGAACGAATAGGTAAATCAATGGAGGTTTATATTAACGATATGATAGTTAAGTCCCTGCGAGAAGAGGACCATTTGAAACATTTGCAGGAAACCTTCGATATACTGAGGAAATACAACATGAAACTCAACCCGGAGAAATGTGCGTTCGAGGTTGGTTCGGGTAAGTTCCGCATCTTTATGGTGTCAAATCGGGGGATCGAAATCAACCCCAATAAGATCAAGGCAATCAAAGACATCACAATCATGGACAGTGTTAAGGCCATACAAAGATTAACAGGACGGATAGCCGCCCTAGGTCGATTCATCTCGAGATCTTCAGATAGAAGTCACAGGTTCTTCTCACCGCTCAAAAAGAAGAACAATTTCGCTTAGACCCCGGAATGCCAACAATCATTGGAAGAATTAAAGCGGTACCTCTCGAGCCCGCCACTGCTTCATACTCCAAAAGCGGACGAGCAACTCTACTTATAATTAGCAGTCTCAGAAGTCACGGTAAGTGGGGTCCTGGTTCGAGAGGAGCAAGGTACGCAATTTCCTGTTTACTATGTTAGTCTAACTTTAGGTGAGGCCGAGACCCGGTATCCACACTTAGAAAAATTGGCGCTTGCCTTAATAGGCGCCTCTAGGAAATTAAAACCATATTTTTAATGTCATCCAATTTGTGTGGTGACCACTTATCCTCATCGCAATGTTTTGCATAAGACCGATCTTTCAGGACTATTGGCCAAATGGGCCGTCAAAATCAGTTGGTATGATATCGAGTATCAACCCCGAACTACCATCAAGTCTCAAATCTTAGCAGACTTCGTGGCCGACTTTATACCAGCCCTTGTACCCGAGGTCAAAAAGGAACTTTTATTAAAAATAGGTACATCATCGGGGTATGGACCCTTTTCATGGATGATGTTTCGAATGTGAAGGGGTCCGGGATAGGCATCATTTGAAGCCACCCACGGGGAACATAGTTAGACAATCTATCAAAACTTCTAAGTTGACTAACAATGAGGCCGAGTATGAGGCCATGATTGCAGGTCTCGAGCTAGCTACGAGTTGGGGAGCAGAGGTCATCGAGGCCAAATGTGATTCCGTACTTGTGGTAAACCAAGTCAACAACACCTTCGAGGTTCGAGAAGATCAAATGCAGAGATACTTGGACAAACTACATGTGACACTACATCAATTTAAAGAATGGACCCTACAACATGTACCTCGAGAACAGAACAGTGAGGCCAATGCCCTTGCAAATTTGGGGTCATCGGTCGAAGAAGATGAAATTAGCTCGGGGACTGTCGTACAACTTTCAAAGTCAATGATCGAAAAAGGCCATGCGGAAATAAACTCCACAAGTCTAACATAGGATTGGAGGAATAAATATATCGAGTATCTAAATAACGGGAAACTTCCATCGGACCCTAAGGAATCAAGGACTCTACTACGAAGGCCGCACGATTCACATTTGCCGAAGATGGAACATTATATAGAAGAATGTTCGATGGACCGTTGGCAATTTTGGATCCCGGAGACACCGACTACGTCCTACGGGAAATTCATGAGGGCACTTGCAGTAATCATTCTGGTGCCGAATCACTGGTTCACAAAGTCATTAGAGGAGAATACTACTAGGCCAATATGAAAAATGATACTAAGGAGTTTGTTCGAAAGTGCGACAAGTGCCAAAGATATGCGATGATCGTATGCGTGGGTCGGGATGTATGGAGGGATTGATACAAAAATAGAAAGTTAATCATCGCCAGAAAAGTAACGAAGTTTCACGAAGACCACAAAATGAAAAGGATCTTGTCAACGCCATATCACCCTAGTAGGAACGGATGTGCTGAATTAACAAACAAGACCATCATTCAAAATCTAAAGAAAAGATTGAGCGACGCTAAGGGAAAATGGAGAGAAATATTGACCGATGTCCTTTGGGCGTATCGAACAATGTCAAAATCAAGAACGGGGGCAACACCGTTCTCTTTAGTATACGACGTCGAAGCTCTAATCCCGGTCGAAATCGGGGAACCTAGCGTCAGATTTCGATATGTAACAGAAGGGTTAAATCATGAGGCCATGAATACCAACCTTGAATTTCTAGATGAAAAAGGGGAAGCCTCCCTCGTTCGAATGGCTGCACAAAAGCAGCGGATCGAAAAGTATTACAACCGAAGAGCCAATCTTCGATACTTTAGAATCGAGGACTTAGTTTTGAGAAAAATCATGCTCAATGCTCGAGACCTAAACGAAGGAAAACTTGTCCCAAATTGGGAAGGACCATATCAGGTCCTCGATATCATCGAAAAAGGATCCTACAAACTTGGAACGATGAACGACGAACAATTACCAAATAATTGGAACATATTACTCCTAAAACGATATTATTGTTGAGGTATGGACTTATCCATTTTCATTTATATTTTATACTAACTAGTTGCGGGTGTTCTATCGAAGACATCGAAGTTTTCTCCAAACATGAAGTCTTTAGGTTTGAAAGCACGCGTTGCACTCCTTTTCCCAAACGAGGCAACCATTGTTTGTGCTAACTTAGAAAAATTCAACAGTATCCGAGGCTTCTTTACAATCAACCTCGAGTACTGGGGGGCATCACCCTCGGATGATTTCAAGGAAAATACTTTGTGTCAACAGGGTCTCGATAGGTAAATTTTGTAAAGGGCCAAACGGTCGAATGAACCGTGTCCATGTGGATTACTTGTGCCCTAATGGAAAAACATGTACGCATATATAATATATTGAAAGAAGTATTTTTTCCTTACTAAATGTTCCATGCCTTAGAGAAATTTCTACTTTACAATTTAATACTTATGATCTATTGCAGAAACTGGTTCAAGGGTAGATCGCAACGAAAGTTCGAACAATTAACCCCGCACTCGGGGACTGCCTTCCAAAACGCGACATGATCGAATTATTAAACCTCGAGACCGTAAGACCTTAAAAAGGAAATCCTCGATTTTATAGGCCAAGGCCACCCCACTCGGGACTGAAACTTCGAACGTTCGAAGTGTCATTGGGAAATAAGCCCAAGAGGAAGATCCTAAGGCTACGACCAAACTAACACAGTTCGCAGATGTCTGAATTCCTTAATAAAAATAGGCATTTGAATACTTTTATAAACCAGTTAAAAAGGCTTCCATCGACAAAATAACAAAAGGGTTTTGACAACATCATCCCTAGAAAAACCTTAAGGGTTATCGAATTGTTCGAACCTTTGAACAATTTTGTACTGAACAATTTTGTGCTAAGGCATAAAAAACTAAGCGGTTTTTATAACACTAAACGCAGAAAAACCTAATAGGTACAGACTTATTTTGTGCTACGGCATGACAAAATTTTATATGATTAACTTCTTAAGCCGAAAAAGGGAAAAAAAGCCACTCTTTTGAGGTCATATCAGCCCAATTTAAAATCCTATGGGCTGTTATATTTTTTGAGTTCGAGAAATCATCCTCACTCAGCTAAAACCTAAGGGCCATCCTACTTCGAGTTCGAGAAAACACTCACTCGGTCATTTTGAGAGTTAGAGCCCCGATCCCCTAATAATTGCTTTCCCTACATTTGTATCTGCTTATGGGACTTGTCGGAGTGGTTAGTTATTGTTTCCGGAGAGTTTTGGGACACATAGTCTCTATATACGAGTTTAAGCTTTAGAAAATAGGCCGTAGTTAGAACTGTATGAAGATGGGTTCGGAATGGAATTTCGTCGACCTGTTAGCTCTGTTGAGTGATTTCGGGGTTAAGAGTGTGTACGAAATATGTTTTTGAGGCCTGTAATAGATTTTGGCTTGAATTGGCGAAAGTTAGAATTTCGACGATTTCGGCCGATTGGTGAAATTTTTATATCGGGTTTGGAATGGAATTCCGAAAGTGTCTGTAGGTATGTAGTGTCATTTATGACCTGTGTGTAAAATTTGAGGTCATTCGGACTAGTTTTGACGTGTTTCGGCATCGATTGTGGATTTTGGAAATTTCATAAGTTCTTAGGCTTGAGTCCATGCATAATTCTTGATTTTGATGTTATGTGACGTGGTTTGAAGGCTCGTCTAAGTTAGAACGAGGTATTAGGACTGGTCGGTTGGTTTGGTTGAGGTCCCGGGGGCCACAGGGGTGTTTCGGATGCTCAACAGGCCAATTCTTGGACTTAGGAAGGATCAGATTTTCTGGCGCTGGTGTCCTTCTATGCGATCGCGTGAAAAACACCGCGATCGCGTGAAAAACACCGCGATCGCGTAGGCTTGATATATTGGGCGAGGGCATTGTTCTTGGAGTTCCTGTGAGCAGGTGTGCAAACCGTAGGTGTAGCAGCAGTAGAGTCGCGAACGCGTGGGATCAGGCCGCGTTCACATAAGAAAGAGGAGGCAACAAGAGTTGGGCGCATTCCTCTACGCGATCGCATGGTGCGTTATGCGTTTGCGTAGTGCATTAGAAGGGTGCGTGTATTTTACTCTATGCGATCGCATCTTTGCTTACGCGATTGCACTGAGTGTGTAACTGGGCATATTCTTAAAAAATCCAAAATCGAGAGTTTACTCTATTTTTCACATTTTCAACTTGGGAGTTCAGAATTTGCGATTTCTGAAGAGATTTTCACCTGGGCTATTTGGGTAAGTAATTCCTACTCGATTTTGACTAATTTGCATGAATCTATACTTAAATTCACCCTTTAATTTCGAATTTGGGGTGGAAAACTTGGGAAAATTTGGATAAAGTTCTTAGGCCGAGTTTTTTGAGTTTTGATCGAGGTTTTGGTATCCAATTCGATTAATTATTGTATGGTTAGACTCGTGAGTGAACGGGTGTCTGAAATTTGTAACTTTTACCTGATTCCGAGACGTGAGCCCCGGGGACTTTTTGGGTAATTTTCCTAATTTCGCGTATTAGCTTTGAACTAATTAGCTAAATTGCTTTCTTAAAGTGATATTTACATTATGCAATTGTATTGAATAGATTTTGGCCATTTGGAGTCGGGTACTCGTGGCAAGAACGTGGTTTCGAGTTGAGTAGGGCAGTCGAGGTAAGTGGCTTGTCAAACTCTATGTTGGGGAATTTACCTTAGGTTGTTTTAGTATATTTGTTGTGTGGAATCCGTGTACGTGAGGTGACGAGTACGTACACGGGCCATTTCTGCAAAAAATACCACTTTTCCTTCAAAATTTATACAATGCCTTATTTTTCTATTACATCATTTCTATGTTTTAAATTGTTCATTTTAGATTAGGAAAGCATGCCTATTGTTTCCATATTAAATTGATTAATTGATACTCTATGCGCCATGTTTAGTTAGTTTCCCTTACTTTACTACTTGTATGTTGACGTACGTTTTGAATTGATGTTTATTTGGCATTTACTTCGCGTTGCATATTTAAATTTGGGACTACAGACGTATTCCGGGAGATCCCCCCTGCACTGTATATTTAAATTGGGGACTACATACGTATTCTTGGAGACCCCTCCTGTATTGCATATTTAAATTGGGGACTACAGACATATTCTGGGAGATCCCCCTGTACTGCATGTTTATAATTGGAACTAGGGGACGGTATCTTGGGAGATTCCACGGTGTGATACGTTGTGTTGAGCCGAGGGCTGCATTTTTACCGTCTTATTTCAGCTTATTCACTTTAACTTTCTACTTTAGAACTCATTTCTTTCTGTACTGTTTGAACTGTTTATTTATAAATCCAGTAGAGCCTTAACCTGACCTCGTCCCTACTTGACTGGGGTTAGGCTTACTGGGTACCGAATGTAGAGTACCTATGCCCTTTCCTGCACATATTTTTCGTGTGTAGATCCAGGTTCGAGTTCTTAGCCACGTGGCTAGTGGTCGTCGCAGCTGCTACCGAGGAGACCGAAGGTAATTCTTCCGCGTCTGTAGAATCTTCTGAGTCACCTTCTATTCCGGACTAGATAGAGAAATCTATGTATTTTCCCTTCCCATTGTATAGAGCTATTAATGTATAGAAACTTGTGACTATCATGTGACATTTCGGGTTTTGGGATTTATACTTGTACATGCCGAGCGACTATGTTATGTCTACTTATATTTTCTTTCCTTTCCTTTCCTATCTTTATTTTATCGTTTTTGAATTAAGATTTTCCGCGAATTTAGGCTTACCTAGTTGTAGATACTAGGTGCCGTCACGATACCTTTTGGAGGGTAAATCGGGTCGTGACAAGTTGGTATCAAAGCGTCTAGGTTCATAGGAGTCACAAGTCACAATCCGAGTTATTAGAGTCTCGCGGATCGGTGCAAAGACGTCCGTATCTATCTTCGGCAGGCTATGAAACTATTAAGAACAATCACATTCTTTGGAATTCCTTGTCGTGCTAGTTACTCACATCAAAATTCTAAAACTCTATTCTATTCTCTCTCACAGATGGTGAGGACCCGCACCGGACAGACCAACGACCAGGCACCCGAGCCCTCAGGTAGAGCCGCCAGAGGTAGGGTCAAAGATAGAGGACGAGCACACGGTGTAGCCCGAGCACCGGCGGGAGAAACTACTAAGGAGCACACAGCAGCTCCGGTTGGAGGACCGGCTCAGGAGGTCCTTATTGCTGCTCTAGCCCTCCAGGAGACTTTAGCTCAGTTCATGAGCATCTTCAGCACTCTGACTCAGGCTGGGCTACTCCCGATAGCTCCAACCACATCTCAGGGTGGGGGAGGGGCACAGACTCCCGCAACCCGCACTCTTGAGCAAAGGGTTAATGTTGATCAGGCCCCATAATTCATTCCTATGCCCCAACGGCTCTGATTCAGCGTGATGCTAGGGTAGCTTCTTCTGAGGCAGAGCAACTCAGACTTGAGAGGTACAAGAAGTACCACCCACCTATTTTCAACGGACTATCTTCAGATGACGCTCTGGGTTTTCTTAAGGAGTGTCATTGTATCCTCCGCACTATGGGTATTGTGGAGACGAATGGGGTTTCTTTCACCGCTTTCCAGCTTAGGGGAGCGGCTTATCAGTGGTGGCGTGCCTATGAGCTGAGTAGTCCGGACGAGGCAGCTTCACTCACTTGGTATCAGTTCTCAGAGATGGTTTTGCTTGAGTTTGTCCCTCAGATCCTCTGGGATGCTTGGCGTGCAGAGTTCGAGTAATTACGCCAGGGTACTATGACCGTGTCGGAGTATGCAGTCTGTTTTAGTTACTTGGCTCATCATGCAACGACCTTGGTTGGCACGATCAGAGAGAGTCTGGCGCTTCATTGAGGGACTCTACCCCGGTACTCGGACCAATATGGCCAGAGAGTTGGAGATGGATATCACTTACCAGCAGGCAGTGAGTATTGCTCGGAGGATAGAGGGAATGTTTGCTTGGGATATAAAGGAGAGGGAGGTCAAGAGGTCTCGAGAGACTGGCCATTATTCGGTAGCTCGTGCACTAGCAGCACGCTATGGTAGGGGTTTTGTGAGTGACCCTGTTCATTCAGCTCTTCCAGCAGCCAGTGGTATTCCAGCTCCTCCTAGACCTCAGGAGCCTTATTATGCACCACTAGTATCTAGTGTGCCTCCAGCTCGAGGTGCTATTACCGGCCAGTCCAACAGGCCAGTTCAGAGTCAGCATCAGCCACCACGTCCTCCGAGGGGTTGTTTTGAGTGTGGTGACCCTCGCCACATGTTCAGAGATTGCTCTAGAGCTAGGAGGGGTGCATCATCTCAGACTTATCAGGCCCCACATTCTCCACCGGGTCCTTCAGCTATTCTTCTAGCCCCAGCTGCTACCCCACCTTCTGAGACAGCTCGAGGTGGAGGTCGGGGAGGTCAAGGTCGCTCTAGAGGGGGAGGTCAGGCCAGGTACTATGCCCTTCCAGCCCGTTCAGAGGCTGTCTTTTCATATTCAGTCATCACATGTATTGTCCCTGTCTTTCATAGGGATGCATCAGTATTGTTTGACCCAGGCTCTACGTATTCATATGTGTCTTCTTATTTTTCTTCACATCTGGGGATAGCTTGGGATTCTTTGAGCTCCCCTGTTTATGTTTCTAATCCCGTGGGATATTCTCTTGTTGTGGACCGCATATATCGGTCGTGTTTGATTGTTATCAGAGGTTTTGAGACCAGAGCTGATTTGTTATTACTCAGTATGGTAGATTTTGATGTTATCTTGGGCATGGACTAGTTGTCGCCCCATTATGCTATTCTTGATTTTCACGCCAAGACCGTGACGTTGGCTATGCCAGGCTTACCGAGATTAGAGTGGAGAGGTACCTTAGAGTATACTCCCCGCAGGATCATTTCTTTCCTTAAGGACTAGTGGATGATTGAGAAGGGGTGTGATGCGTACTTGGCCTATGTGAGATATGTTAGTGTTGATACCCCTTTAGTTGTGTCCGTTCCAGTTGTGAGGGACTTTCTTAATGTGTTTCCTGCTGATCTTCCGGGTATGTCGCCCGACAGAGATATTGATTTCGACATTGATTAGTTGCCAGACACTCAACTAATTTCTATTCCTCTCTATCGTATAGCTCCTCCTGAGTTGAAGGAGCAGTTGCAGGAGTTGCTTGATAAGGGTTTCATCATACCCAGTGTATCACCTTGGGGGTGCTCCGGTATTATTGTGAAGAAAAAAGATGGTTCCATACGTATGTGTATTGATTATCAGCAGCTGAACAAGGTTACAATGAAGAACATGTATCCATTACCTCGCATTGATGTTTTTTTTCCACCAGTTACAGCGTGCCAGGGTATTTTCCAAGATTGACTTGCGTTCTGGCTATCATCAGTTGAAGATTCGGGAGCCGGATATCCCGAAGACTGCCTTCAGGACCAGATATGGCCACTATGAGTTTCTTGTCATGTCATTTGGGCTGACCAATGCCCCAACAGCCTTTATGCACTTGATGCACAGTATGTTTCGGCCTTATCTTGATTCCTTCTTTATTGTGTTTATTGATGACATCTTGGTATATTCTCAGTCCCAGGAGGATCATGATCAACATTTGAGGACTGTGCTTCAGACTTTGAAGGATAAGAAATTGTGTGCAAAATTTTCTAAGTGTGAATTTTGGCTTTATTATGTGGCATTCTTGGGCCATGTGGTGTCTTGTGATGGGATCAAAGTGGACCCTAAGAAGGTGGAGGCGGTGTAGAGTTGGCCTAGATCATCATCATATAACGAGATCCGCAGTTTCCTTTGTTTGGCAGGGTACTATCGCTGCTTTGTGGAGGGAGTTTCATCTATTGCAACACCTATGACCAGATTGACTGAGGAGCGTGAGGAGAGCTTTCAGAAGCTCAAGACATCCTTGACTACAGCTCCAGTGTTGGTATTGCCTACGGGTTCAGGATCCTATAGAATCTATTGTAATGCCTCGAGGATTAGCCTTGGAGCGGTTTTGATGCAGGACGGTAGGGTGATTGCCTATGCGTACAGACAGTTGAAGGTACATGAGAAGAACTATCCAGCTCATGACCTCGAGTTGGCAACGATTGTTCACGCCCTGAAGATATGGCATCATTATTTATACGGTGTTCCCAGTGAGATTTTCACGGATCACCGAAGTTTGCAGAACTTGTTCAAGCAGAAGTACCTTAATTTGCGCCAACAGAGGTGGTTGCAGTTATTAAAGGACTATGACATCACTATATTATACCACCCGGGGAAGGCTAATGTAATGGCCGATGCCTTAAGTCGCCGGGCGGAGAGTTTGGGGAGTTTGGCATATCTTGCGGCAGCTGAGAGGCCCTTAGACTTGGATGTTCAGTCCTTAGCAGTGAGTTTGTGAGATTGAATCATTCAGAGCCTTGCCGGGTATTAGCTTGTGTGGTTTCCCGATCTTCTCTTTATGACCGCATCAGAGAGCGCCTCTATGATGATCCCCACCTTCTGGTTCTTTAGGATAGGGTTCAGCGAGGTGATGCCAAGGATGTGACTATAGGTGATGATGGCGTGATGAGGATGAAGGGACGTATCTGTGTACCTAATGTAGATGGGCTCCGGGAGTTGATTCTGGAGGAGGCCCATATCTCACGGCACTCCATTCATACGGGTGTCTCGAAGATGTACCAGGGCCTGAGACAACACTACTGGTGGAGAAGGATAAAAAAGGATATAGTGGAGTTTGTGGCCAAGTGTCTCAACTGTCAGCAAGTCAAATATGAGCATTAGAGGCCAGGAGGGTTTCTTCAGCAGATTGAACTTTCAAAGTGGAAGTGGGAGCGGATCACCATGGACTTTGTGGTTGGACTTCCTCGGACTTTGAGGAAGTGCGATGCTATTTGGGTGATCGTGGATCGGCTGACCAAGTCAGCCCATTTCATTCCAGTGTTGACTACATATTCCTCAGTTAGGTTGGTTGAGATTTGTATTAGGGAGATTGTCCGACTTCACGGTATTCGAGTATCTATCATTTCAGACAGAGGTACACAATTCACTTCACGGTTCTGGAGAGACGTTCAACAGGAGTTAGGCACCAGGGTAGAGTTGAGTACAACCTTTCACCCTTAGACAGACGGGCAATCCGAGCGCATGATTCAGATTCTTAAGGATATGCTCCGTGCCTGTGTGATGGATTTTGGAGGGTCATGGGACCAATACTTGCCACTTGCAGAGTTTTCTTATAATAACAATTACTAGTCCAACATTCAGATGGCCCCGTATGAGGCTTTGTGTGGTAGACGGTGCCGGTCTCCAGTGGGATAGTTTGAGCCGGGTGAGGCCCGATTGTTGGGTACATATTAGGTTCGGAATTCCCTGGACAAGGTGAAGGTGATTCAAGAGAGGCTTCACACAACTCAGTCCAGGAAGAAGCATTATGCGGACCGGAAGGTTCGTGATTTGGCATTCATGGTTGGTGATCGGGTTTTGCTTTGAGTATCGCCTATGAAGGGAGTCATGAGGTTTGGGAATAAGGGTAAGCTGAGCCTGAGGTTCATTGGTCCTTTTGAGATATTGCGGCTTGTTGGGGAGGTTGCTTATGAGCTTGCCTTGCCTCCCAACCTAGCAGGAGTTCACCCCGTGTTCCACGTCTCTATGCTCCGGAAGTATCACGGTGATCCGACACATGTTTTGGATTTCATTTCAATCCAGTTGGACAAAGATTTATCATATGTTGAGGAGCCAGTAGTTATATTGGATAGACATGTCAGAAAGCTTAGGTCAAAGAATATTGCATCAGTTAAGGTTCAGTGGAGGGGACAACCTGTCGAGGAGGCTACTTGGAAGATCGAGCAGGATATGCGCATCCAATACCCTCATCTTTTCACAGCTTCAGGTATGTCTCTATACTCATTCGAGGACGAACGATCTTCTTAAGAGGGGGAGAATGTAATGACCAAGTCGGTCGTTTTGAGATTTAGCACCCTGATCCCCTAATAACTACTTTCCTGACGTTTGTATCTGCTTATGGGACTTGTCGAAGTAGTTAGTTAATGTTGGCCCAAGAAGTCTAAAGCCACAGTTCCTTCAAAGAAAAGGAAAGTTGCTGGTTCTGTTGAGGTGCCTTTTCCTATGGTACGTGCTACGCGAGATACTGTAAGAGAGGAGGAAGAGAAGTTAGAAAAGGCTCTGCAAGAGAGCAAGAGAAAGTCGGAGAGCCTGTCGAGGCTGTTGTGTTAGAAGAGGAGCCGTTAGACCTGGTCCAACAAGAGAAGCAAGCTGCTCCAGTGGTAATTGGGACACCCAAGCCCAAAAAGGCTAATACTTCTTCGAAGAGGTCAGCGACTGTGTCCACCACCACTGCGAGTACTGCTACAAGGCCAAGGTCTAAGATAAAGAAGGTGAAAAAGGTGCAGATTGTTGAGAAGAATGAGGATGATGAGTGGAGTGGAGAGGAAGAGATGGATGTTGGTGAAGTGACTACTGACAGAGTTTCCATGTTTGGCAAGAGAACGATCTTGAAGGGAAAGTTGATGAAGGATTTAGAGGAACCTGGAATGAGGTGTCTACTGGATTTTCTGGCAGTGCAGGACTGGAAGGACATGGTCCTTCGCATGGAAGGCAGGCTGGTCAGGGATGAAGTTGTGGAGTTCACGGGGAGTGCCACAGTCATTGGAGGTAGGGTCACCTCCTTGGTCAAGGGAGTTGAAGTCTCCTTTGATGCTCAAGAACTGGGTGTGATTCTAGATATTCCTGCTGAGGGGTATGAAGACTACACAAGGCAGAGATGGCCTTGTTTAGATGGAATGTCCTTAGCACTCAGTATCACCATATTCTTCTGCGACAATGTGAAAGAGCTTGAACCCTGGGCTGTGTACAAGAATGAGATGAAGCCTGAGCATAAGCTTTTCTTTGAGTTTGTGATCAAATTCTTGCTGCCCAGACAAGAACGAAGACACATTGCTAATTACATGGATTTGACCCTCATGGAGTGTCTGTACAGAGGCAAGCAGATAAATTGGCCATCGTTCATAATCCAGCTCTTGGACAGAGTGGCGAATGGGACTAAAGCTCATGCAATCCGCTATGGCTTTATTCTGACTGCAGTTCTAACTCACTTTGGAGTTCCTGCGAAGAAGGCTGAGATGGTTACTGCCAAAGATTATTTTAGGAAGGACACACTGATGTCTTATGATTATCTTGTCATTGCTCCGGCAGATGAACCTGGTTCATATACGAAGCAACCAGTAAATAGCAAGGTCCGAATCTTAGTGCAGGAAAGCGAGTTAAAGGATTTGGAGATCCTTCGATTGAAATCTCGCATAATTGAGGTGGAAGCGGAGAGTGATGCTCTAAAAGCAGAACTTGCAAAGGAGAAGGAGAAAAACGAAGGTGTTCTACACCAAATGCTGTCCCTCCTTCAAACCAAGAACCCAACCTCATCTGCACCCTTCCAGCCTTAGGTCTATCCAGTGCTTCCCAGTTATTTTTCAAGTGCCCAGTTTGGGACAGTGTCTAGCTTTTGTGGTTTCAGTTTTTTTTGCTCATGTTTTGATCGTTTTTGCTTTAATCTGTTGGTGTTTGATGTTCAGTATTAAATCAATGAAATTTACTGATTTTAAAAATTGTCTCAATTTCTAATTTAGCTTACATTATTGGTTTCTTGTGTTGATTAATCATGCTTGCACCTGCTTTTGCCTAAATATGGCCATGAGTAAGAATTAAAAATTGATAAGTATCATTTTGCAACTTTTCGATGATGCCAAAAGGGGGAAGATGTGTGCTGGTGTTGTGGTTTTTTATAAAAAGTGATATTTATAACCTAATGAACCTGGTTCTCAATGATTAATGCTTAAAACTATACAAAGTGTTTGAAGTGTATACAGGATAAAAGCACAGAGTTTGTCATCATCAAAAAGGGGGAATTAGTTGCCCCATGTCACTGAATGGGTTTTGAAGATTGACAAGTTGAACCAGGTCCATCAGAGCACACACATCTGAACGGAACAGTTGGCACAAGAACTGTTCATGCATAAGGAGATATCAATGATTGCTGAGTATCAAAGAGCTGAAAGGATGTCTCCTAATACGAAAATATTGCAAACTGATAAAGAAGAATGAAGTTGATTTCAGCAAGGATAGAAATAAAGAAGGAAGCTGAGTCATAGTCGAACTCGTATACCCAGGTAGAGTTGGATCAGAAGTGAACCATGTACTCAAAAACTGACTCTATAAATACTCAATGTATTACTGCTGAAATTGGTGATGCACAAAGACAAAAGTGAATCAAGTTCTGAAAAGCAAAGTTCACAGGATATTTTGCAAGCAGAAGTATTGTGCGAAGGCTAATGTTCAACTAGAAGAAGCAGTTTCATCGTCTGTGTGTTGAGTCTAGTTGATGTGTAGTAGGAGTTTTAACATTGTATCTTTTCAGCTTTCATAGAAGCAATTGTAATAGGTACACATTGTTCAAGTTAGAGTTAGCTTGAAATCTGTAGAAATTAGCTAGAGGCTAGTTGATACAAAGAGGATTAGAGTTAGTCCTAGGATTACAAAAGAGTTTATTTTGTAAGTCCGTTTGGCTCAGAGTTTTTAGTGAAGTGTTTGAGAAAATCCTACTGAGGAGTAGATCGTGGTTTTTTCCACCTTTTAAGCCAGGAGTTTTCCACGTAATAATCTCTGTGTCTTTACTTTACTGCTTTATTATTCCGCAATAGTAGAAAGTAGTACACCAAGAAGAACCGGGTGCTCCTTATTAGACAACACTCGAAAATTGGGTACTGCACAATTAACTTATATTATTGTGTAGTATTGAAGTCTAAAACATCAGTTATTTTTTCTGGAGAGTTTTGGGGACACATAGTTCCTATATATAAGTTTAAGCTTTAGAAATCGGGCCATAGTTAGAACTGTGTGAAGACGGGTCCGGAATGGAATTCTTTCAACTCCGTTAGCTCCATTGAGTGGTTTCAAGGTGAAGAGAGTGTCTGAATTATGTTTTTCGAGGCCTGTAGTAGATTTAGGCTTGAGTTAGCGAAAGTTAGAATTTCGGCAATTTCGACGATTTCGGCCGATAGGTCAAATTTTGATATCGGGCTTGGAATGGATATCCGAAAGTGTCTATAAGTCCGTAGTGTCATTTATGACATGTGTGTAAACTTTGAGGTTATTCAGACTAGTTTTGACATATTTCGGCATCAGTTGTGGATTTTGTAAATTTCATAAGTTTTAAGCTTGAATCCATGCATAATTCTTGATTTGATGTTATGTGACATGGTTTTAAGGCTCGTCTAAGTTTGAACGAGGTATTAGGATTGGTTGGTAGGTTTGGTTGAGGTCCCGGGGGCATCGGGGGTGTTTCGGATGCTCAACGGGCTAATTCTTGAACTTAGGAAGGACAAGATTTTCTGGTATTGGTGTCCTTCTATGCGATCGCGTAAAGGACACTGCGATCACGTAGGCTTGATAGAATGGGCGAGGGATTTGTTCTTGGCGTTCGCGTGAGCAGGTGTGAGAACGCGTAGGTGTAGAAGTAGTAGAGTCGCGAACGCGTGGGACAAGGCTGCGCTCGCATAAGAAAGAGGAGGCATCAGGAGTTGGGCGCGTTCCTCTACGTGATCGCATGGTGCGTTCCACGTTCGCGTAGTGCATTCGAAGGGCGCGTGTATTTTACTCTATGTGATCGCATATGTGCTTATGTGATCGCACTGAGTGTGCAACTTGGTAGATTCTTAAAAAATCCAAAATCGAGGGTTTAAGCTATTTTTCACATTTTTGAACTTGGGATATCGGAAATTGTGATTCTTAAGAGATTTCCACCTGGGCGATTTGGGTAAGTAATTCCTACTCGGTTTCTACTAATTTTCATGAATCTATACTTAAATTCACCCTTTAATTTCGAATTTGGGGTGGAAAAATTGGGAAAGGGTTTTGCCTATCTCGTGGGAAAGCAAGATCACTGCTATCCAGGAATCCAAAAATATGGCAACCCTTAGATTGGATGAGTTAATTGGAAATCTCACTGCTTATGAACTCAGAAGGCAAACCATGAAGATGGAGGCCCCAAAGAAGGAGAGAAGTCTAGCATTGAGGATCATTGAAGGGGCAGATTTGGAGGAGGATGAGATGGCCATGATCACTAAAGAATTTAGAAACTTTCTCATGTGGAAGAAGGGCATACTCTAGGGGAGGAAACTTCAACAAGGCAAAGGCACCAGAGAGGCCATCTAATGAGGGATGATACAAGTGTGGAAAAACTGACCATCTCATCAAAAACTGCCCTCAGTAGGAAGTAGAATGGAGGAAGGAGAGATATGAAAGAAAGAACAGGAAGAAGGAACTGGTCCAACCCAAGAAAACCACTATAAAGGCTATGGTTGCTGCTTGGGGGGAAAGTTCAGATGAAGAATCAGAAGATGGTGAGACAGAAGATCAGGCTCTCATGGCAATTGGAGAATTTGATGAGGAGACTTATGAAGAACCAGAGGTAACTATCTCACAACTTAAAACTAAAATAAAGTTTTTATCTAAGGAGAAACTCTCTAAGTTGCTACTTGACTTCATAGATGATTCTGAGGAAACAACCAAAGAGAATGATCAACTATCTAAAGAGTGTGCAATGCTAAAAGAAGAATGCATGGACCTGGAAATAAGGGTCAGTGAATATGAAAAGAAAAACACTGTCTTGATGAACCAGGTCCATCCACTCGAAACTGAAATCCTAGAACTAAAATCTGAAAACTTAAAGTTAAGACTAGGATCCAGTAAAAAGGTGGTTGATCACTCTCATGCAATGTTAGAAAAAGACTTAGGAAAACTAAAGGATAAAATGTATACCAAGGATGAACACATAAAATCTCTTAAAGAAGAGCTTGGCAAAGTCAAACATGAATTTGATAGAACACGCAAATGGAATAAGTCTTCTGATGCATTAACTTGGCTTCAAGAGAATCACAGTAGCAACCAGAGATGGCTTGGTTTTGGGAGTCAATTGCCTAAGTGGGATCCCAAAAGCAAGTATCTCACTCTCCCTGAAAATAAAATGTGCACCCATTGTGGGAAGACTGGCCACTACAAATATGAGTGTGCTGTAAAAGAGCAGGCCAGTCAGAAAAATGAGAGATTCATTAAAAAGAAGAACTGGCTACCAAACTGGGCCAGAAAAAATCTGATTCATCCATTCTCTCATAGAAAAGGACCCAAACTAGTTTGGGTTCTTAAAACTAACCCCTGATTTCCTTTTGTAGGTACAAGTTAAGGGAAGCAACCTAATTTGGTTTTTGGACACTGACTGCTCTAAGCATATGACAGGGAACAAGGAACAATTCCTTGCACTTGAAAACCTCAAAGGAAGAAATGTCTCCTTTAGAAACGGAAAGAAATGTTAAATTATAGGGGTCGGCATGGTAGGTAAAGATGACACACATTCAATTAAACATGTGTACCTGATAGATGGATTGAAATATAGCCTAATCAGTGTGTCACAACTGTGTGACAGAGGTAACCTTGTCGCTTTTACTTCCACAAAATGTTTTGTGATCAATCTGCATACTGACAAGATTGTTTTGAAGGGAAAAAGAATGAACAATATCTATGTCATTGACTTGTCCACACTGTCTGACAATGAACTCACTTGCCTTAGTGTGTTGGACAGTGATCCCCTCCTGTGCCACAAAAGACTTGGTCATA
>ML242720.1:54441-71443 GCA_005239495.1 Nicotiana undulata | reverse complement strand
GGATCTGTGTGGTCCAATGAGAACTCTAAGCAGAGGTGGTAAGAAATATGTGATGGTGTTAGTTGATGATTACTCAAGGTTCACGTGGACCTTATTTCTGGCATCTAAGGATGAAGCATTTGATATGTTTATCACATTTGTTAAGAAAACTCAAAATCAGTTAGGACATCAACTAGCATCAATAAGATCTGACCATGGTACTGAATTTGAAAATGCTAAGTTTGCTGAGTTCTGTGATGAACATGGTATCAATCACTACTTTTCTGCCCCTAGAACCCCACAGCAAAATGGGGTTGTGGAAAGAAAGAATAGTACTCTTGAAGACATGGCAAGAACCATTCTTCTTTCTAGAAAACTACCACACAACTTCTGGGCAGAAGCAATAAACACTGCTTTCTATATAATTAATAGATGTATGACCAGGCCACTGGTAGAGAAGACTCACTATGAATTACTCAAAGAAATAAAGCCCACCATATCCCATCTTAGGGCTTTCGGATGTAAATGCTATGTGCACAATAATGGCAAAGATTCCTTAGGTAAATTTGATCCCAGAAGTGATGAGAAAGTATTCTTGGGATATTCATCACATAGTAAAGCCTATAAAGTGTACAATAAAAGAACTATGTGTGTAGAGGAGAGTGTGCATGTTATATTTGATAAAACTAACACTCTTTCTGAGAGACAGGAACCAGAAGATGAGGAGCTTGGACTGGTGAGAAGTAGTGAACACATTGAAGCTGCCATGGAAGATGGAACAGGTGATGGACCAGGTCTAACTACCCCAAGCAACATGAAATGGGGAACTCAACATGTGAATCCTGGCCCTGATCCTGTTCCACAACAACAAAACAACATGGAACTATCCAGAAGTGAACTACTAGTACTCAAACCACACAGATATCAGAGTTCTCACCCTCTTGAGAACATCATAACAGATTTGTCATCCGGAATCAAAACAAGAGCTTCCTTGAAAAATCTGTGTGCGTTTGATGCCTTCCTATCCTTAATCGAACCAAAGAACATTGGTGAAGCCCTACAAGATGCTGATTGGGTAAATGCCATGCAATAGGAGCTGAATCAATTTGAAATAAGTCAAGTATGGAACTTGGTACCCAAGCCACTAGACAAATAAGTGATTGGCACGAAGTGGGTCTTCAGGAACAAGCTCGATGAGGATGGAATTGTTACAAGAAATAAGGCAAGACTAGTTGTTCAAGGGTATAGTCAAGAAGAAGGAATTGACTATGATGAGACCTTTGCTCCTGTGGCAAGATTGGAGGCAATCAGACTTCTTACAGCATTTGCTGCATATATGGAATTCACTCTCCATCAGATGGATGTTAAGAGTGCCTTTCTCAATGGATATTTGAAGGAAGATGTATTTGTCAAACAGCCTCCAGGTTTTGAAAGCAAAGAGTCACCTGATCATGTATATAAACTTGACAAGGCTCTTTATGGTCTCAAACAAGCACCTAGAGCATGGTATGAGCGATTGTAAAAATTCCTGCTGGAACATGGGTACAAACGAGGCAAAATTGACAGTACTTTGTTCCTAAAGGAAAAGGGGAAGGGTCTTCTGATTGTGCAAATATATTTTGATGATATCATATTTGGGGCAACTACTGAAAAGCTTAGCAAGGAATTCGCTACACTAATGGGGAGTGAATTTGAAATGAATATGATGGGTGAGCTGAACTTCTTATTAGGCTTACAAATCAAGCAAAACCCACATGGAACAATTATTCATCAACAAAAGTATGTGAAAGAACTCCTCAAGAAGTTCAAGATGGAAGATTCAAAGGAAATAGACACCCCCATAGCCATATCTACTAAATTGGATGTGGATGAACCTGATTCATCCATTGATTAGAAGGTATACAGAGGAATGATTGGGTCTCTACTATATCTCACTGCCAGCAGACCAGGTATTGTGTTTAGTGTGGGACTATGTTCTAGGTTTCAGGAAAATCCAAAAGAGTCCCACCTCACTGCAGTGAAGAGAATTTTGAGATATTTGAAAGGCATCACTGATATGTGCCTTTGGTATCCTAAAGGTAGTAATTTCGACCTTGTAGGATATGCTGATGCTGACTATGCAGGTTTCCTGGTTGACTGAAAAAGTACTTCAGGCATGGCTCACTTCTTGGGCTCTTGCCTTGTCTCTTGGGCCACCAAGAAACAAAATTCAGTAGCCTTGTCTACTACTGAGGCTGAATATGTGGCTGCAGCCTCTTGTTGTGCCCAGTTGCTTTGGATCAAGCAACAACACCTGGACTTTGGTATAGATGTGGGATGCATTCCTATTTACTGTGATAACACTAGTGAAATTAGTATGACGAAGAACCCGGTTCATCACAAGAGAACTAAGCACATAGATGTTAGGCACCATTTTCTGAGAGACAACTATGAAAAAGAAATGATCTCAATCAAATTCTGTGCTGATTGTCAAATTGCTGATATATTTACCAAAGCACTGAGTAGGGAGTTAGGGATCATTATGAGAGAAACAAGCTTGAATTAGGGATGACACCTAATCTAAAAACAAAAATTGAAAAAAATGAAAAAAGAAAAAAGAAAAAAACAATTTTTGGCTAGAAAATTCAAATTAGGTACTTAATCAAATTAATCATTGCTCAGTATTATGTCTTTATTGTCATACTCTTCTGCCATGTATTAATATGATTCCCTAGTTGCTAATGATGTTTCTCTATTTTTGTAAATTGAGGCAAATAAAGGATTTTACCTGGATGAACCTGGTTTGTCCATGCTGGTTCACATAACTGACAAGGTACATTCTCATCTCCATACATGTATTAATTCAAGTGCAGTCATACATGAGCAAGACTCTATCTATTTGTGGTTCGAATTCAATTCTCGTACTTACCCAAATAATGAACCAGTTTCAAGAAGTCCCATCTCACTTGATTAGCCTAGTTTTAGGGGGAAAGTAACTGTCCAATCAATGTCGAATCAATTACAATTCTGAATCGATTAGTATCCCACTTGAGTTAATACTCTTCTGTTGTAATCTCCCCAGCCATAAGTTATAAAAAGGCCATCATTACCCATTGTGCATAAAGCAACAGTCAAACCTTGTTCAACTCACTCAACTCACAATCTCTACTGCCTCCTATCTTTCTTCTCTCAAGCAATTCAAAATCATGTCGTCACCTCCACCAGCTTCTTCTGATTCATC
Organism: Nicotiana undulata; assembly: GCA_005239495.1. NCBI lineage: Eukaryota > Viridiplantae > Streptophyta > Magnoliopsida > Solanales > Solanaceae > Nicotiana > Nicotiana undulata. The sequence goes on along the minus strand of ML242720.1, from coordinate 68,244 downwards.
TCCAAACAAAGATTATGATGGAGGCAACTATGAATCAGACTCAAATTCACCCTTAGTGTATAGTTTTGATTCTCCAGAAAAGTCAACAACCCCAGAACACCCTACAATCCCAGAACCCACACCAAACCCTACCCCAGCCCCCAAGCCTTGTCGTGTAAAAGTTCTTGTACGCAAATCTATGGCTTCTGGTTCAAGAGCCAAATTCTTGGAAGAATTATTGCATAATGAAGAAGGCTCCAAACCAGAATTGTCCAATGAATCATTCAAATCAGCCAATAAAGATGAAGCACCTGGTTCAACCAGTGTTGAGAAAGGTAATTCTGATGCTATCTCTGAAATAAATACTGCCGATCAACGATTTGTGTTGTTGGGGTCTGTGGTGGATGTTGAAGTGCCTAAAAGGCAAAGAAAATCTAGGAAGGAGAAAGCTCTTGAGATCGAGGGAGATGTAAATGTGAGGGGATCGGGAGAGGATGGTACCACACTGGCAATTTGTGGTCCCATTCTTGAAAATCTTGAAGAAGATGTCACAATCTTAGAGGGAACTAGAGCAATTGAGGAAGCTGATGCTGGGTTGGAGAAATTGATGAAAGCAGTAGATGAACACGTTTCTTCTGGGAAAGAAACTTTGGCTGAAAGACTGAGGAAGTTGGGGGACTCATATAACCCCAAGAAAAGAAGGACTTCAAAGTCCAAGAAGTCTAAAGCCTCAGTTCCTTCAAAGAAAAAGGAATATTGCTGGTTTTGTTGAGGTACCTGTTCCTAAGGTACGTGCTACGCGAAATACTGTAATAGGAGAGGAAGAGAAGTTATAAAAGGCTCTGCAAGAGAGCAAGAGAAAGAGAGCAGATAAAGGGAAATCCAAAGTCGGAGAGCCTGTCGAGGCTGTTGTGTTAGAAGAGGAGCCGTTGGACCTGGTCCAACAAGAGGAGTAGGCTTCTCCAGTGGTAATTGGGACACCCAAGCCCAAAAAGGCTAAGACTTCTTCGAAGAAATCAACTACTGTGTCCACCACCATTGCGAGTACTGCTACAAGGACAAGGTCTAAGATAAAGAAGGTGAAAAAGGTGCAGATTGTTGAGAAGGTAGGGATGATGAGTGGAGTGGAGAGGAAGAGATGGAGGTTGGTGAAGTGACTACTGACATAGTTGCCATGTTTGGCAAGAGAACGATCTTGAAGGGAAAGTTGATGAAGGATTTGGAGGAGCCTGGAATGAGGTATCTACTGGATTTTCTGGCAGCGCAGGGCTGGAAGGACATGGTCCTTCGCATGGAAGGCAGGCTGGTCAGGGATGAAGTTGTGGAGTTCATGGGGAATGCCACAGTCATTGGAGGCAGGGTCACCTCCTTGGTCAAGGGAGTTGAAGTCTCCTTTGATGCTCAAGAACTGGGTGTGATTCTAGATATTCCTGCTGAGGGGTATGAAGACTACACAAGGCAGAGATGGCCTTGTTTAGATGGAATGTCCTCAGCACTCAGTATCACCAGATTCTTCTGCGACAATGAGAAGGAGCTTGAACCCAGGGCTGTGTACAAGAATGAGATGAAGCTTGAGCATAAGCTTTTCTTTAAATTTGTGATCAAATTCTTGCTGCCCAGACAAAAACGAAGACACATTGCTAATTACATGGATTTGACCCTCATGGAGTGTCTGTACAGAGGCAAGCAGATAAATTGGCCATCGTTCATAATCCAGCTCTTGGACAGAGTGGTGAATGGGACTAAAGCTCATGTAATCCCCTATGGCTTTATTCTGACTGCAGTTCTAACTCACTTTGGAGTTCCTGCGAAGAAGGCTGAGATGGCTACTGCCAAAGATTATTTTGGGAAGGACATACTAATGTCTTGTGATTATCTTGTCATTGCTCCAGCAGATGAACCTGGTTCATCTCGAAGCAACCAGTAAATAGCAAGGTCCGAATCTTAGTGCAGGAAATTGAGTTAAAGGATATGGAGATCCTTCGATTGAAATCTCGCTTAATTGAGGTGGAAGCGGAGCGTGATGCTCTAAAAGCAGAACTTTCAAAGGAGAATGAGAAAAACGAAGGTGTTCTACACCAAATGCTGTCCCTCCTTCAAACCAAGAACCCAACCTCATCTGCACCCTCCCGGCCTTAGGTCTATCCAGTGCTTCCCAGTTATCTTTCAAGTGCCGAGTTTGGGACAATGTCTAGCTTTTGTGGTTTCAGTTTTTCTTGCACATGTTTTGATCGTTTTTGCTTTAATCTGTTGGTGTTTGAATTCGGTATTAAATCAATGAAGTTTGCTGATTTTAAAAATTGTCTCAATTTCTAATTTAGCTTACATTATTGGTTTCTTGTGTTGATTATTCATGATTGCACCTGCAGTTGCCTAAATTTGGCCATGAGTAAGAATTAGAAAGTTGTAAGTATCATTTTGCAACTTTTTGATGATGTCAAAAGGGGGAATATGTGTCTGGTGTTGTGTTTTTTTTCAAAAAGTGATATTTATAACCTAATGAACCCGGTTCTCAATGATTAATGCTTAAAACTATACAAAGTGTTTGAAGTGTATACAGGATAAAAGCACAGAGTTTGTCATCATCAAAAAGGGAGAATTTGTTGGCCCATGTCACTGAATGGGTTTTGAAGATTGACAAGTTGAACTAGGTCCATCAGAGCACATACATCTGAACGGAACAGTTGGCACAAGAATTGTTCATGCATAAGGAGATATCAGTGATTGCTGAGTATCAATGAGCTGAAAGGATGTCTCCTAATACGAAAAGATTGCAAACTGATAAAGAAGAATGAAGGTGATTTCAGCAAGGACAGAAATAGAGAAGGAAGTTGAGTCATAGTCGAACTCTTATACCCAGGTAAAGTTGGATCAAAATTGAACCATGTACTCAACAACTTACTCTTTAAATACTCAATGTATTACTGCTGAAATTGGTGACGCACAAAGACAAAAGTGAATCAAGTTCTGAAAAGCAAAGTTCACAGGATATTTTGCAAGCAGAAGTATTGTGCGAAGGCTATAGTTCAACTAGAAGAAACAATTTCATCGTCTGTGTGTTGAGTCTAGTTGATGTGTAGTGGGAGTTTTAACATTGTATCTTTTCAGCTTTCATAGAAGCAATTGTAATAGGTACACATTGTTCAAGTTAGAGTTAGCTTGAAATCTGTAGAAATTAGCTAGAGGCTAGTTGATACAAAGAGGATTAGAGTTAGTCCTAGGATTACAAAAGAATTTATTTTGTAAGTCCGTTTGGCTCAGAGTTTTTAGTGAAGTGTTTGAGAAAATCCTACTGAGGTGTAGGTCGTGTTTTTTTTCACCTTTTGAGCCAGGTGTTTTCCACGTAAAAATCTCTGTGTCTTTACTTTACTGCTTTATTATTCCGTAACAGTAGAAAGTAGTACACAAAGAAAAACCAGGTTCTCCTTATTAGACAACACTCAAAAAATAGGTACTGCACAATTAACTTATATTATTGTGTAGTATTGAAGTCTAAAACATCAGTTATGTTTTCTGGAGAGTTTTGGGGACACATAGTTCCTATATATGAGTTTAAGCTTTAGAAATCGGGTTGTAGTTAGACATGTATGAAGATGGGCCCGGAATGGATATCCGAAAGTTGTTGTCAGTCCGTAGTGTCATTTATGACATGTGTGTAAAATTTGAGGTTATTCAGACTAGTTTTGACGTGTTTCGGCATCGATTGTGGTTTTTTAAATTTCATAAGTTTTAAGCTTGAATCCATGCATAATTCTTTATTTGATGTTATGTGACGTGGTTTTAAGGATCTTCTAAGTTCGAACGAGGTATTAGGACTGGTTGGTAGGTTTGGTTGAGGTCCCAGGGGCCTCGGGGGTGTTTCGGATGCTCAACGGGCTAATTCTTGGACTTAGGAAGGATCAGATTTTCTGGTACTGGTGTCCTTCTATGCGATCGCGTGAAGGACACTGCGATCGCGTGATCGCGTAGTCTTGATAGACTGGGTGAGGGCTTTGTTCTTGGAGTTCGTGTAAGCAGGTGTGCGAACGCGTATGTGTAGAAGCAGTAGAGTCACGAACGCATGGGACCAGGCTGCGTTCGCATAAGAAAGAGGAGGAAACAAGAGTTGGGCGCGTTCCTCTACGTGATCGCATGGTGCGTTTCGCGTTCGCGTAGTGCATTTGAAGGGCGCGTGTATTTTACTCTATGTGATCGCATCTGTGCTTATGCGATCGCACTGAGTGTGTATTTGGGCAGATTCTTAAAAAATCCAAAATCGAGGGTTTAAGCTATTTTTCACATTTTTGAACTTGGGAGCTCGGAAATTGCGATTCTGAAGAGATTTTCACCTGGGCGATGTGGGTAAGTAATTCCTACTCGGGTTTGACTAATTTTCATGAATATATACTTAAATTCACCCTTTAATTTCGAATTTGGGGTGGAAAATTTGGGAAAATTTGGATAAAGTTCTTAGGTCGAGGTTTTGAGTTTAGATCGAGGTTTTGGTATCCGATTCGAGTTATGCTTGAATGGTTAGATTCATGAGTGAACGGGTGTCCGGAATTCGTAAATTTTCCGAGACGTGGGCCCGGAGGACTTTTTGGGAATATTTCCTAATTTCTCGTATTAGCTTCGAACTAATTAGCTAGATTGCTTTCTTAAAGTGATATTTACATTATGCAATTGAATTGAATAGATTTGGGCCATTCGGAGTCGGGTACTCGTGGAAAGAACGTGGTTTCGAGTTGGGTAGATCAGTTGATGTAAGTGGCTTGTCTAACTCTGTGTTGGGAAATGTTTCTTAGGTTGTTTTGGTATATTTGTTGTGTGGGCGCCGTGTACGTGAGGTGACGAGTACGTACACGGTCCATTTCTACAAAAAATCCCACTTTTCCTTCAAAAAGTTATACAGTTCCTTGTTTTTCTATTACATCATTTCTATGTGTTTAATTGTTCATCTTAGATTAGGAAAGCATGCCTATTATTTCCATATTAAATTGCTTAATTAATATTCTATGCGCCATATTTAGTTAGTTCCCCCTGCTTTCCTACCTGTATTTTGACGTACTATTAGAACTGATGTTTATTTGGAATTTACTTCGCGTTGCATATTTAAATTGGGGACTACAAACGTATTTCGCGAGATCCCCCCTACACTGTGTATTTAAATTGGGGACTACGGACGTATTCTGGTAGATCCCCCCCCCTGTATTGCATATTTAAATTGGGTACTACAGACGTATTCTGGGAGATCCCCCCTATACTACATGTTTATAGTTGGAACTAGGGGACGGTATCCCAGGAGATTCCACGGTGCGATACGTTGTGTTGATTCGAGGGATGCATTTTTACCGTCTTATTTCAGCTTATTCACTTTAACTGTCTTCTTTAGAACTAATTTATTTCTGTACTATTTGTACTATTTATTTATAAATCCAGTAGAGCCTTAACCTGACCGTGTCACTACTTGACTGGGGTTAGGATTGGCACTTACTGGGTACCGAATGTGGAGTACTCATGCCCTTTCCTGCACATATTTATCGTGTGTAGATCCAGGTTCGAGTTCTTAACCACATGGCTAGTGGTTGTCGCAGCTGCTACCGAGGAGACCGTAAGGTAATTCTGTCGCGTCCGTAGAATCCTCCAAGTCACCTTCTATTCCGGACTAGATAGAGATTTCTATGTAGTTTTGCTTCCCGTTGTATAGAGCTATTAATGTATAGAAGCTTGTGACTATCATATGACATTCCGGGTTTTGGGATTTATACTTGTACATGCCAAGCGACTATGTTATGTCTACTTATATTTTCTTTCCTTTCCTGTCTTTATTTTATCGTTTTTGAATTAAGATTTTCCGCAAATTTAGGCTTACCTAGTTTTAGAGACTAGGTGTCGTCACGATACCTTTTAGAGGGTAAATTGGTTCGTTACAAAATCAAAGTTTTCACAAGGCAGAAATCGAGATAAAGACAAGACAGAGAAAAATAAATATTTTATACATACGAAGATATTTATAAAGGGTCGATCGAGGTCCTACACAAAACGAAAAAGAGAAGAAAAAATACAGAGGCTCCTAAATATTAAAGACAAGACAAGGAAAAAGAAATGTTTTATACATACGAAGATATTTACAAAGGATCGATCGAGGTCCTACACAAAAGGAAAAAAGAGAAGAAAAAATACAGAGGCTCCTAACTATTCTCTGGGGCAGCTGCTTCATCGAGGTCCTCCCTATTTTCGGACCCACTCTTGCTTCCATCATCATCATCGTCGTCATCATCATCAGAAGAGGCCAACGCTCTAGCATCAACTTCATGCTCTTTTTCCTTCGCTATCTCCTCGGTAATATCCGAACCTCGAGCGTGGATCTCCTCTAGGGTTTCCCTCTGAGATTGGCATTTGGCGATTTCAACAATCCAATGTGCTTAAGTTTGAGCAGTCTCAACAACCTCCCTCTCTTGGACTTGAGCGTCTTCAGCATCGTCCCAGTATACTGGCACGATCGCCTCAACCTTGGCGTTTGCCTATTCGGCCGCAAATTTGGCTTTTGCATGTTCGGAAGCCAACCGAGCCTCTAGATCCTCTATCTTCTTTGCCTGAGCTGAGCTTTTTTTCCTTCATGCCTCGAAGCTGGCCTTCTACCGATGATAATTGGGCTCGAGCAGCCTCGTTTTCTGCAGCAAGGTGGTCCATGCCCTCTTTCCACCTGAAGGACTCCGCCTTCATCGTGTTGATTTCCTCGTGGAAATGCTCGATCCTATCGATCTGCTGCTGCATTTGTGAGACTAAAATATTATCCTCCATTACCGAATCAAGACCATGAGCTTTTGAGAGCCTTTTCCAACTCAGCTCGGAGGTCCTTGATGTCCTCTTTTTTCCCCCACAGAGAAGTTTGAGGTAATTCTTTTCTTTTGAGAGCCCTTGGAGGTCAGCGTCACATCGGCTCAGCTCTACTCGAGATTTGGAAAACTTCCCCTGATGAAGTGCCAAAGCCTATATGGAAAAGAGAGAAAGTTAGATAGAAAATGGAAGAATGTGACATCAACGAAGGGAATTGAGACTTACCCGATTCAGGGCTCGTTGAGCCTCATCAAGGAGGCCCGATGCGTCACTCGAGCCCATATAATCCTCGACCTCGGTAAACAAATCACGGAAGGAGTCCTCCACCCCCTCCCCTAGTGAACTCTTTTTACCTCGGGGGTCCTCAAAGCTTGGGCATCCCAAACTGCCTCTTCGGAAAAAGCAGGGAGAGTAGGCGAATCTCCGATTACTATTGTCCTAAGTGAGTCACCTGGGGCGTTCTCCTCAGTTCGATGGGTTTCAAGGTCGTTCCCCTTCATACATGGCCACCGTTTGTTCATTTTGGTGGGGGAACCCTCGATCTTCGACGACTCGGGGACTTTGCCCGAGTCCTTCTCCAATACCTCCTCAGTCCGAGATGGGACCACACAAACCACCACCGATTCAGTGGCCTTTGGGGCCACGATGGTTTTCTTCAGTCGGGCCACCAACTCCGAGCAATCATCTTCATCTTCCTCTTCTTCATCCCTTAGCCGTTGAATCACATCCGCAGGAAGGGAAACAATGTCTTTCTTCGGCTTACGAACCGGATTCTTCTTAGGCTTCAGATCCTCGGAGGTTGAGGTCATTTTTCTCTTCTTGCCCTTCGCCGGCTTCGGAATTGAGGTCGAAATCTTATCCTCACCAGATGGGGCCCTTATGACCGCATCCTTGCCTAAGCTTGTACACAGTGAAATTGAATAAGTAAAAGAAGGGCACCTTAATCTAATACTCAAATACACAAAAGGCAGGCTTACCATTATTCTTGTCCTCCCATCGGCCTTTTGCAAAATCACGCCAACAACGCTCAGCGTACGTGGAGGTCGAGTCAAGGTTTTGAACCCAGCTCTCGAGGTCGGGAATTGCACAAGGCATCCAAGCAATCGCTACATCATGAAAGAAGACATTAATGAAAAAAATCTAAGGAATTAAGTAATGCATAGAAGCTAGCAGTGAGATAATACTTACGCCTCATGTTCCATTTCTCGGGAAATGGCATATTCTCTGCCGGGATTAGGTCAGAAGTCCTCACTCGAATGAACCTACCCATCCAGCCTCGATCTTTGTCCTCATCGATGCTCGAGAACAACACCTTGGTAGCTCAAAGCTGGAATCGATGAAGCCTTATCGGTTTTGAAGTCAGAATTTAAAGCACACTCCCCAGGAATACACTCCTCAAGGCAGGTTCCACTGGCGTTTCCCACCGGCCGTTTTAGAAGGAGAAGCAACTTCATTTTGCGGTGCCGTTTTTGATGTTTTTGCCATTTTTTGTATGGGTTTGAAGAAAGAAGAAAGTAATAAGACTTGCTGCTTGAGAAAAGATGTCATGACCCCAAATCCTAACAGGTCGTGATGGCGCCTATTGTGGAACTAGGCTAGCCAACCATGACATAACTACACATTTGTTTAACCGAATGTCTCAAAATCATTAATAATATTCAAGCAAGTATAAAATTTACTAAGTCTTTAAGCAAGCATAATGAAAACTAACAGTCTAAACAAATCCCCTAGGACTGGAGTCAACCGATCACGAGCATCTAAGAATAAAAACTAACTCTGCTAATGTCATAGACAATGTCTAGGAATAAAATACTAATACTAATAAAGGAAGGGAAATGGAGAAGCCGTGGACGCTGGACAGCTACCTCGAAATCCCAAAGCTGATGTCGAACGGACGCAAGGGACTACTGCTCAGAACCAGTACTTGGATCTGCACACAGAGGTGCATGGAGTAATGGTGAGTACGCCAACTCAGTAGTAGTGAAAATAAATCAAGTCTGAAGATAAGAAACACACAGCAACAAAACACCAATACACAAATAGTAAAATCCTGAGTCTCAATAAAGTATACATTAAGTACATATGTTTGAAAACCAATTTTCGTAAAAATCCTTTGAACAAGTATATTTTCCAATGATTCTCAGTAAAACTCCCCAAAAATATCAGTATCAAAGATGAAATGAATAATAATCAAAAGCTCAGCAAAATATAATTTTAAACCGCCCCTCGGGCAAAATTATCACTCATAATCAATCCCTCAGCACCTCACCATCACTCTATAACAGTCACTCAGCACCTCACAATCACTCAGCATCAGCCCCTCAGGAAACCTCACTGTCACTCATGCCTCCCAATCACTCATCACTCGGCACTCGCACTTAGTAGGTACCGCGCTCACTAGGAGTGTACAGACACCGGAGGGGCTCCTACAGCCCAAGCGCTATAAACAAGACAAATCATGGCATCAATCACTCGCAGGCACTCGGGCTCTCTCATACCATAAAATCCTCACAATATTGGCCCTCGGCCTCACTCAGTCAGACACTCTCAACATGCCACTCGGGCCATAAATAAACGGGGTTCTCGGCCCAAAATAGTATTTCATTTCAAGAAATAGTAATATCATCAAATAAGAGTGTCAACAATTTCGCAAGAAAAACTGAGTATAAAATCATAGTTTCTAAGTGAGGAATATCAGTAAAATATCCCGCAAGGGTTAAAACAGATCGGCACTAGGCCCCAAACATGGCTTACAACCCAAATATATCAAATCAATAGTAATATTATTTAAGATATGCTTTAAAAGCGGTTTCGCAACTCAATAGTTGCCTAAAAAGGAACATATTTCCAAATTTCCAATTCGTGCATGCCCCACACTCGTCATCCAGTGTGTGCGTCACTCCAAATCCGTGAAAGGATGTAAAATCTGGGGTTTCATATCCTCAGGACAGGATTTAAAGACATTACTTACCTCAAACTAGCCCGAAAAGCTACTCCGCAACGCGTTTGCCCCTCGAATCAACTTCCGAATGCTCTAAATCTATCAAGTTCAGATTTTCACATCACAATATGGTAGGGGAATGAAACCCAATCGAAAAATATCAACTTTATGCACAAAACCCGAAAGTAGTCAAAACCCGACCCCCGAGCCCACATCTCGGAACTCGACAAATTTTATACCAAAACGATCCTCATCATCTCACGAGTCTGTAAATATAAAGAACGTCGCAATCGGAATCCAAATGACCCCTCAAATCACCCCTAGAAAGTCCCTTAAACTCAAGCCCTAGTTTCACCTTTTTCTACCGTGTTTCCCTAATTAAACACAGTTAATTTGGTCCTTAATCACATATAATCGAGCTATGGAGTCCAAAATGCTTACCTCAATGAAGAACAATTGTTTCCTCTTCAAAAATCTCCCCTAAAGCTCTATTCCCGTTCAAAAATGGAAGAAAACTCGGACTGCTCGTTATATATACACTGTCCAGAATTTTCGTGGTACTGTTCACGTGTTTTACTGTTCACGCACGTACTGTTCACAATTACTGCTCACGCAGGTGCGGTCACTGTTCACGCACGTGCGAAAAATGCCGAAGCTGCCCAGAAATTTCAGCAACTAAATGCAAGTCTGAATTGATCCGTTAACCCTCCAAAATCCACCCGAGGCCCTCGGGACCTCAACAAAATACACCGACAAGTCCTAAAATGTCATACGATCTTAGTCGAAACCTCAAATCACATCAAATAATACTAAAACCGTGAATCACACCCCAATTCAAGCTTAATGAAACTAAGAACGTTCAACTTTTATATTCGATGCAAAAACCTATCAAATCAAGTCCGATTGACCTCAAATTTTGCACACAATTCATAAATGACATAATGAAGCTATAAAAATTTTCAGAACTGGATTCTGACCCTGATATCAAAAAGTCAACCCCCAGTCAAACTTCCAAACTTAAATTTCTTATTTTCGCCATTTCAAACCTAATATAGCTACGGACTTCAAAATAAATATCCGCACACACGCCTAAGTCCAGAATCACCGGTCAAACGTTTGCTCAAAAGTCAAATCTCCAGGCAAACTTAAGAAATCTTTAGCATTAGATTTCTAGATTCCGTTATATGGCGATAATTTGAGCTAGGGACCTCCGAATTTGATTTCGGGCATATGACCAAGTCCGAAATCACGATACGGAACTAGCGGAATGGTAAAATTCGGATTCGGTTTCGTTTGCTCAAAATGTTGACCGAAGTCGACTTAGTTGAGTTTTAGATCTCTAATTCACCTTTTAATCCATTTTTCACATAAAAACCTTCCGAAAAATTATACGGACTACGCACGCAAGTCGAGGAATTATTGATAGCATTTTTTTCAAGGTCTTAAAACACTGAGATATTCTTTAATTTAAAGTTGACTTTTTGGGTCATCACATTCTCCACCTCTTTAACAAACGTTTGTCCTCGAACGTACTAAGAATTATTCTCAGGTTACCAAATTGATGATTTTACTTTTACACACATATTCGCGGTTGATCGCACATTACCGCATTCGACATAAGTCCGACAACACCATTTCAATTGAGATCATTTCCTTTATCCATATTTGCAAGCTTTAAGATCAATTTTCTTACACTCCAATCATTTCCAGAAAGGTCCGATTTTCACGTCAACACACGATATTAGTCTCGAATGGCTATAGCAACTCGTGCCTACGCACCCATCAACTACGAGGTGTTACATTCTCCTCCACTTAGGGCCATTCGTCCTCAAATGAGAAGTAGTGTCTGTCGTCAAACACATAATGTAACTTATCTCTTTCTTTGCACATCTCAATATCCCAAATTTTATTCTAACTCCCAAATTTTTCAGAAATTTCGACAGAGTCTCCCCTGTAATTGGGCCTATCCACCCGTCATGGTAACACCAAAACAACTCCTAACAACACATCCACAACCCAACAAAGCACCACAAAGTATATCAATAACACTAATCACCGCATTACATCATCACAATGATCTCTTGACATGAAACGCATTGTATGTATGACCATAACCACATCTCTGGCCTTAATAGTTTTTCATAATAGATTACAACATCGCCAATTAACCTCATGTTAGCAAAATCTTGTTTCAAACCTTCAGTTTACTAACAACGAGGCATGAATATCTCATAATTACTTGCCCGAATTAACGAGTAACAATTTACATCCCCTGGGCACTCACCTCGTAGGCTAAAACTCAATAATTACAATACAAATATGACAAATTATACACAAAGATATTCATACAAGAATTTTCAAATAAGTTTAATAGGCATGAATCCCTATAAGTACTATAGTACAAATTTTAATTTCACAAAGGGAGCATTTAAACACATAATATTGTTTTCACCAAAAGGACCTCGTCCTTATATAACATCTACCACAGCTTGTAGCCCGGTTTAAATATTTCACATTATATTAAAATGTGAGGATCTCGTCCTCATTTCTGAATCACAAGTATTATGCACAACGTGCCAATTGAAATATTTCATTTTCTTATTTCAAATATTTTCCGTTTAACAAAATCACAACATATAATGATAGACATAACCATCTCCATCGAATCTCCCAACAGGAGTATTCACATCAGCAGATTTCAGAATTATGAAGCTCACTCATAAGTGGAGCACAATAGGAGGACTTGCCTCGATACTCAGAACCGAATCAGTTAAGAAAATTGTTACTTTATAATAATTCGAGATCGTACTTGTAACGACACCATCTGGTGTTGCGACCTCAGCCATACCATAGAAAATATATCAACGGGATGGGTCTCCACCTCTAGGAGTCTCACCTCCACCCCTAACATTATGATCCATACCTCTGGCTGGTCATGTAAGTGGAGTAGTAACTGCAATGGGGCACGTAGACTGAGTTCTTTTATAAAATATGTTTCTCCCAAGTCTAGGACAATTTTCCAATGATGTGCCTAGTACTACCACATTCATAACAATCCCTTTGAGGGTTCCGCTGCTCATACTAAGTCTATGCTAGATAACTGGAATAACCATTATACGTACCTCGTGTCGATAGTGCATTAAAAGAATTTACTGGAGCACCCCGAGTAATCAGATATATTGACTGGGCTGGACGTCTGCCCGAGCCCCTATCATAATGATTTGTAGTTGTAGAGTAGAATCCGCTGAATCCTTTAAAACCTCGAGACCTATTGGTCTCCTTAGCTTCCGCTTTTCCTCATCTTGAACACATTATAACATTTTGGCAATTCTACCACTAGCTGAGATGAAGCATCAACCTGTAGCTTCCCGAGTTGTACACAATTTCAATATCATAATTGAGTCCTTTAATGAGTCTGTGGACTCGTTCTTTGGCTGTAGGAACCAAATTAGAAGTATGAAGACCAACTTATTGAACCTGATGACATATTCTGACACCGTCATGGTGACCTGATACAACCGTTCAGATCCCATATGCCACATATTACAGAGAATCTGGGAGACAAACTCCTTCAAAAACATTTCTGAGAACTGAGCCGAGTAAGTGGTGTTGCATTGGCTAGTCTGCCCTCTTCATAGGCTTGCTACAAACACCGATGGCTAATTTCTTCTTTTGCTATGTTGACGTAACACTGCTGAGTTAACCTATTTATTCATATACTCTTCGATTCTTGTTTGGGGTAACTCTTTCCCCTAATTATGCACAACGATCACAAAAGTGTATCTCCATTAAGATAAATCTTGGCACGAACTACATAGTCCAGAATATCGTCAACCACTGTACTTCCTCTGAAGCACCCCAAAATTTGCAACCTTGACTTCCACACTGAGCAAACCTTCTGTAAATTTAAAGTTGTTTTTTTCCTCCTTTGATACTGAAGTATTAGATTATTAAGGAGGCATACATACTGTAAGTCCCAACCTCATCCCCTGCATGTCTCTGGCCTTAAATATGTGTAAATTATTGGGGAGCCTTTCAGTACTATATATATATATATATAGTAC
>ML242720.1:42518-54194 GCA_005239495.1 Nicotiana undulata | reverse complement strand
ATATATATATACATTTCAGGTCAAAACTTAAATAACATATGACCATTCGATCCATTCATTGATAGTAGACATCCCCATTTGGCGCGAAGTCATGGGTCACAACATCCAATAATCCACAATATTGACCTTTGTAACTCATATAAATCAACTAGACGCCAAGGTTCGTTGCACCCCTACATGATTCACTAGGTGATCTTCTCAATACATCCCTGTAGACGGAACCATAACGGGTCTAGTAAATACATAATCTTTCCACCACCTCTTGGAGGAACTCGTCATCTAAAATGTAGTAAAATCAACCCCTATTGCTTTCAACTATTCCCATGTTCTGCAATACTTCATAGCAGCGGTTTAGAAAATCATGTGGGTCCTCAGAAGGTGTACCACTGAAATGGACTGGCAATAGCTTGGTAAACTTGTCCAATCTCACCAAAGCCTCAAAAGACAAGGCAGGCATGTCGTCAGCCTGTGCCGCAATAATTGGTTGTGCTCCCCCAACTGGATGAGATTAAGCTAAATCCTTCATAAGCTCATGCAACACAACCCATCTAATTCCTCAAACCATTTGCTAATTACGTATTCACCCTCATAATAGTCAATGTAGCTCTTATACGCGATCCAAACTCAAACTGCAGTACATGTAATTCACTGGTAAAAGAGGACTCGCTACAAAACAACATAGGGTTCGCACAAACCTCGACACACCCCACAAGAGATACCCACCTGCTTAGCCTCAATGCGTATCTCTCTACATTCTTCCATAATCATAATATTACGCAATCACTTAATCTTCTCGAGTCTGAACTCATATCACAATGTGAAATCTACTTCACTTACCAACTAGACAACGTGAAAAGATCCTTCAACACACCGACAACTCGGGGCTATGCATCAAATCACAATGGAAATCAAGCACCAAATAGATCTTTCTACCCTCAAGCAGACCCTTCCCGTCACATTCAAATCATATGAACACACCTCGCAGTCACATCATACTCATCACGTGGCCATTTAACCGCTCATTGAGCCATAATTTCCACTCATAGGGATACTACTGACGCATAAGTCCAAACACACAAGTTCTCACATCCGAAACTACTGAGCTTAAGCTGCGGTCTAACTCCGGCCTCAGGTCCTCCAGACTGGCCCACCAACAAAACACAGAATACTCATCTCAAACCTCGTTCATGGAATCACAAGCTAGCGATACACAACCGATGCTGAGCGCTCATGTGCGCATTCGAATACATGAAAGGAATTCAAAGAGTTACGCTATTGGAGAATAAATGGATTCGCAAGACAAGAATTCAAGAATGTGAGATTTTTTCCTAAGGGTTCTGCAGCCTCTCGAAGATAAGTACAGATGTCTCCGTACCGATCCGCAAGACTCTACTAAACCTGCTCATGACCATTGGGTCCTATGTAACCTAGAGCTCTGATACCAACTTGTCACGACCCCAAATCCTAACAGGTCATGATGGCTCCTATCGTGGAACTAGGCTAGCCAACCATCACATAACTACACATTTGTTTAACCGAATGTCTCAAAATCATTAATAATATTCAAGCAAATATAAAATTTACTAAGTCTTTAAGCAAGCATAATGAAAACTAACAGTCTAAACAAATCCCCCAGGACTGGAGTCAACCGATCACGAGCATCTAAGAATAAAAACTAACTCTGCTAATATCATAAACAATGTCTAGGAATAAAATACTAATACTAGTAAAGGAAGGGAAATGGAGAAGCTGTGGATGCTGGACAGCTACCTCGAAATCCCAAAGTTGATGCCGAACGGACGCAAGGGACTACTGCTCAGAACCAGTACCTGGATCTGCACACAGAGGTGCAATGAGTAATGATGAGTACGCCAACTCAGTAGTAATGAAAATAAATCAAGTCTGAAGATAAGAAACACACCGCAACAGAACACCAATCCACAAATAGTAAAATCCTGAGTCTCAATAAAGTATACATTTAGTACATATGTTTGAAAACCAATTTCCGTAAAACTCCTTTGAACAAGTATATTTTCCAATGTTTCTCAGTAAAACTCCCCCAAAATATCAGTATGAAAGATGAAATGAATCATAATCAAAAGCTCAGCAAAATATCATTTTAAACCGCCCCTCGGGCAAATCATCACTCATAATCAATTTCGCAGCACCTCACCATCACTCAATAACAGTCACTCAACATCAGTCCCTCGGGCAACCTCACTGTCACTCATGCCTCCCAATCACTCATTACTCGGCACTCGACACTCGCACTCAGTAGGTACTGCGCTCACTATGGGTGTACAGACTCCGGAGGGGCTCCTACAGCCCAAGTGCTATAAACAAGCCAAATCATGGCATCAATCACTCTCAGCACTCGACCTCTCTCATATCATAACATCCTAATATTGGCCCTCGACCTCACTCAGTCAAACACTCTCAACATGCCACTCGGGCCATAAATAAACGGGGTTCTCAACCCAATATAGTATTTCATTTCAAGAAATAGTAATATCATCAAATAAGAGTGTCAACAATTTCACAAGAAAAACTGAGTGTAAAATCATAGTTTCTAAGTGAGGAATATCAGTAAAATAGCCCCCAAGGGTTAAAACAGATTGGCACTAGTCCCCAAACATGGCTTACAACCCAAATATATCAAAACAATAGTAATATTATTTAACATATGCTTTAAAAGCGGTTTCGCAACTCAATAGCTGCCTAAAAAGGAACATATTTCCAAATTTCCAATTCGTGCACGCCCCACACTCGTTCTTTGCAAGGATGTAAAGTCCGGGGTTTCATACCCTCAGGATAGGATTTAAGGACATTACTTACCTCAAACTAGCCCGAAAAGCTACTCCGCAACGCGTTTGCCCCTCGAATCAACTTCTGAATGCTCCAAATCTATCAAGTTCAGATTTTTCACATCAAAATATGCTAGGGGAATGAAACGCAATCGAAAAATATCAAATTTATGCACAAAACCCGAAATTAGTCAAAACCTGCATTTAGAAACTCGACAAATTTTATCCAAAATGATCCTCATCATCTCACGAGTCTGTACATATAAAGAACGTCGAAATCGGAGTCCAAATGACCCCTCAAATCACCCCTAGAAGGTCTCTTAAACTCAAGCCCTAGTTTCACCTTTTTTTACTATTTTTCCCTAATTAAACACAGTTAATTTGGTCCTTAATCATATATAATCGAGTTATGGAATCCAAAGTTCTTATCTCATTGAAGAACAATTGTTTTCCTCTTCAAAAATCTCCCCAAAAGCTCTATTCCCCTTCAAAAATGGAAGAAAACTCGGACTGCTCGTTATATATACACTGTCCAGAATTTTCGCAGACTGTTCACGCGTTTTACTGTTCACGCACGTACTGTTCACGCAGGTGCGGTATCTGTTCACGCACGTGCGAAAATGCAGAAGCTACCTAGAAATTTCAGCAGCTAAATTCAAGTTCGAATTGATCCGTTAACCTTCTGAAATCCACCCGAGACCCTCGGGACCTCAACAAAATACACCAACAAGTCCTAAAACATCGTACAAACTTAGTCGAAACCTCAAATCACATCAAATAATACTAAAACCGTGAATCACACCTCAATTCAAGCTTAATGAAACTAAGAACGTCCAACTTCTATATTCGATGCAAAACCTATCAAATGAAGTCCGATTGACCTCAAATTTTGCACACAAGTCATAAATGACATAACGAAGCTATGAAAATTTTCATAGCTGGATTCCGGCCCTGATATCAAAAGGTCAACCCCCGGTGAAACGTCCAAACTTAAATTTCTTATTTTCGCCATTTCACGCCTAATATAGCTACGGACTTCGAAATAAATATTCGGATACACACCTAAGCCCAAAATTACCATACGGAGCTATTGGAAGCATCAAAATTTCATTCCGAGGTCGTTTTCTCAAAATTCAAATCTCCGGTCAAACTTAAGAAATCTTTAGCCTTAGATTTCTAGATTCCGTTAAATGGCGATAATTTGAGCTAGGGACATCCGAATTCGATTTCGGGCATATGAACAAGTCCTAAATCACGACACGGAACTACCAGAATGGTTAAAACTCGAATCCGGGTTCGTTTGCTCAAAATGTTGACCGAAGTCGACTCAATTGAGTTTTAAAGCTCTAATTCACCTTTTAATCCATTTTTCACATAAAAACCTTCCGAAAAATTATACGGACTACGTACGCAAGTCGAGGAATTATTGATAGCATTTTTTTCAAGGTCTTAAAACACCGATATATTATTTACTTTAAAGATGACAGTTTGGGTCATCACAAAAGATTAACTGCGAAACCTGAAGATTGGTAGAGGGAAAAACTTAGGAGAGGTAAAATCTTTGGTGATTAGAATAAAGTGAAAGTAAAGTTTGAAACAATGAGGAGAATGCCTATTTATGGGATTTACAGCGACGATGCATAAGCCCTAGTGGCCGACCACCAACTGACGCTCATTAATGATTTGGGAAACTGTACCGACGGGGCGTTTCGGTAACTTCCGTCGCTTACGTCACGAGGGTGATGTCATAATAGAACGAGGTCAAAAGATCGGAGGCTCAATTTGTTTCTTGTCATCATACTCTAGAAAATGAGGGGACTATCTGTATACGGTTAAAATCGGGCCTACCTGATTTTACTATTTGATCGATACCGGGAATTTGCATCGAAGGAAAACTTGGTAACGGAACAGACTAAAACACGAGGATAAGGTACCGAGTGCGGAATCGAGGTACCTGTCAAGATCGAGGCTAGATAGCAATCGGAGCCAAATGAGACAATCATCGAGTAAGGTCGAAGATATCACAATAACATAAAGGTGAGATATCCGTGATTGATCGAAAATCATAGCGTGAATCTCGGAATGGATCAAATCAGAAACGGTTAATCAGCTAATCATGGGATTTCCTTCTGTAATTAGAGTTATACCATAAGTAGAATTCCTCTACAATATAAAGGGGAGTTTTAATCATTTGTGAGACACATTATTAACAGATACAAAAGAAATATAATTCTCTCTCTCGTTTACATTATTGTTCATCATCTTGTTATATTTCTAAGTTGTTCTTGCACTACTCGGTTCGAGGGTACTCTAACTCGAGGACTGAATTCTGTTCAAACACTAGTTTGATTTACTTTACTGTTGATTATTATTATTAATCTTCTTGTTTATTAGTTGGTATTAAGTGAAATCACATATCCTTAAAACCACATTATAAGTTTAATTGTTATCCAAATTTTAAGGTAAACACAATATTTACAAGAATTAATCTCTATGAATTCGGGTTTAGTTGTAGGAATGGAAGAGTGAATTAATGATCCGGCATCTACCCTTTTGGCAGGTAACACCAGGTTTTTCACAATACATGAAATAATTTCAGTGTAACAAAATTGAAAGGAACTTGCTAGTTACCCATATAAAGAAGTAGATACAAACAGAGATACCTCTTCCTCACAAAAATCTAAGAAAATTAAAGCCCAAATTTCAGAAGCTTTTGGCACCTCATATTGACCAAAATCTAAGAATCCAGTAACCTCTTTACTCTTTTTTTTAAAAATAATAATAATAATAAATCTTTTTCTTTAATCTCTTTACCAACAAGATAAAATTAGTTCAAATAACAAATCAACTGAGCTACTATAATTTCTCAATCTATTTAATCTCTTTTCTTCAATCTTTCTCATTCAGAGTAATTTTTTTTAATTATTATTATTATTATTATTATTATTATTATTATTATTATTATTATTTCACTATTTTTATCTAGAGGAAGAGGGAGTTAAATGAGATTTGAGTAGTTAGCTGCTGAGTTTCTGAGGCTTTGAGCACAAATTTTCAGCCCATTTATTATTGAGGTAGTTACCTCCTATAGCAAAGGTTGACACCTTATTTATTATAAATAAATATTCTTTTAAAAAATTGTATTCCACAACTACTTTTTAATTTTTTATAGCCAAAAATATATTTATGGTCACCTCCTACCCTTAAGCCATAAAATCAGCTTTGTATTATTTTTCTCCCTCCCCTCAAATTTCTCATATCCCCTCAAATTTCTCCTATCACATATCTATTCCCTCTCTCTCTCTCTCTCTCTCACTCTGTGATGACCCAAAAGGTCATCCCGTATATTTTTAGCTAATTCTGTGTTTCGAGATCGCGAAAACTTCCTTCTATATCACCTCGATTTGCGTGCGCAGCCCGCGTGTGTAGCCGGGAAGCCTTTATGTGTAAAACTGATAAAAATAATAATTTTTGTATTAGAAATTTGAATAAAGTTGACTTCGGTCAATATTTTTGGTAAATGGACTCGGACCCGTGATTTGACGATCCCAGAGGATCCGTAGGAAAATATGGGACTTGGGCGTATGCCCGAAATCGAATTCCGAGGTCCCAAGTCCGAGAGACGAATTTTTAAAAGAATTTATTTTCTGAAAAATATAAGAGATTTTGAAAATGAAATTCTATGTGAAACCTGTGATATTGGGCCCGTATTATGGTCCCGGAACCCTGTACATGCTCGATATAATATTTGTGTCATATCTGTAAAGTTTGGTAAGAAAAGGACTTCATTTGTCATGATTCAGACCTTAAATGCAAATTTGATGTTTAAAGAAGTTTTGAGAAATTTTATTGATTTTGGGGTTTAATTCGATGTTTATGACGTTATTTTGGTGATTTGATTACACGAATAAGTCTGTAGGATGTTTTCAAGGTAGTGTGCATATTTGGTTTGAAGTTCCGAGGGCTCGGGTGTGTTTCAGATAGGTTTCAGATCGATTTTTCCTCATTTTCCACTGTTGTATATGTCTGCTGTCCCTCCCTTCTATGCGATCGCATAAGCTTAGTTGCGATCGCACAATGTAAATTTGAATTTCCCAGTCTTCTTCTATGCGATCGCCATTACACGTACGCGATCGCGGAGGCCAGCCCCTTTCTTCACTGCGACCGCACACCTTCCCCCTTGCGACCACATAGAGCATGTCCCAAGCCCAGCATCCTTCTCCTATGCCATCGCATATGTGCCTTCGCGATCACATAGGGAAATCTTGGCCAGTGATGTTTTTCCTCTAAGCGATCGCATCATCTCGTCCGCAATCGCAATGCTTTAAATAACTGGGCAGAATATAAATTTCCAAAAACGAGGGTTAAGCCATTTTTAACATATTTTAACTTCTAGAGCTCGGTTTTTGGCAATTTTGGGAGGGTTTTTCACACAAATCGAATGAGTAAGTGTTCTACCACTAGAATTAATTATATTTCACGAATTAGTCCTTCTATTTATCGTTTAATTTGTGTTTTGGGTTGAGGGAATTGTGGGTTTTGAAAGAAAACTTCTAAGATGTAAAATCATGATTTGAAAGACCAAATGACATCGGAATTTGATAAATTTAGTATGGGTGAACTCGTATCGGAATGGGTAATCGAATTTTATAAAATTTGTAGGGTTCCAAGGTGCGGGCCCGGGGGTCGACTTTTGGGTCGATTTTTATAATTTTGTAAAGAATGAAACTTTATTATTCAGAATAGTTTGTTATACGTTTTATGTGTATTTTGAAGTTGTTTTAGTTGATTTTGAGCCGTACGGAGGTCTTTTCGCCCGAGAAATCCATTTTTGAGTAACGAGTTGTCGTCCTCGCGGTAAGTATCTTGCCTAACCTTGTGTGGGGGACTACCCCTTAGGATTGAGTCTTCCTTATTGATTGTAGTCCATGTATGCGAGGTGACGAGTGTGTACTCGGACTTATTTGTAATTAGATTGGCCTTTTAGGATTCATAGGTTCTTATGTTACCTGTGCATGATTTGTAATTTGTTACATTTGAATCCTTGGTTGTTAATTTCATCCTTTCCTGTTTAAATTAGAATTACCTATTTTTGGATTCCTTCGTTGTCTATTTGACCTTAATTGACTTAACTGAATATTCTACTTCTCTTATCATCATGCTATATTTTCTTCCTAGCTTACCTAATGGACTATAATTAGTGTAATCTAGCCTTATAGTTGCTAGCCGTAGTTGAAACATCTATTCGTTGGAGTCAAGCATGCCCGTGAGTCTTACATTGTGATTTATATGAGTTTTCCCTTAAGTGCTACTTAGGTCTCATTGTTAGGCATTTATGTTACTGATATTTCCTAGATATTGTCTATTACTGGGCCTTTGTTTAAGCTGAGTTTTATTTTGTGAAGTTAACTGTTTAGGTAATATTGGTTATAGCTCTTTTCCCTTACCGGGATCGTGTGGTTTCTCTTATTATTCCTGTTGTTGATGATGTTGTTTTCCTTGTTGACTCCCTGCCGGGATGTTATGCTTTCTATTACTGTTTATGCTGTTAATGATATTGTTTGTATTTGTAACGACCCGATCGGTAGTTTTGAGAGTTAGTGCTCCGATCCCCTAATAAATTCTTCTCCCATGTCTTTTTATGTTATTGGAACTTGCCGGAGCGTTGAGTGGTGAAATCCGGAGTGATTTTGGACACTTAGTCCATAATATGGAATTTAGCTTTAGAAATTGGTCCGTAGCTAGAACTGTGTGAAGACGGATCCAGAATGGAATTCCGTTGACTCCGTTAGCTCTGTTGGGTGATTTTGGAGTTAGGAGCGTGTTCAGAATGTGCTTTCGAGGTCGGTTGTAGATTTAGGCTTGAATTGGCGAAAGTTGGAATTTCGGCGATTTCGGCCAATTGGTGAGATTTTGATATCGGACTCGGAATGGAATTCCGAAAGTGACAACAGGTCTGTAATTTCATTTATGACCTGTGTGCAAAATTTGAGGTCATTCGGATGAGTTTTGACGTGTTTCGGCATGGGATGTGGATTTTAGAAATTTCCTAAGTTCTTAGGCTTGAACGTATGCATATTTAGTGATTTTGAGGTTATGAGACGTGTTTTTAAGGCTTGACCAAATTTGAATGAAGCATTAGGCTTGATGGGTAGGTTTGGTTGAGGTCCTAGGGGCCTCAGGTGTATTTCGGATGCTCAACGGTTTAGATTTGGATTTAAGAAGGCATCAGATTTTGCTGTTCTGGTTTTATCCTGTGTGTTCGCATGGGTGCAGTCGCGAACACATAGGCTTATTAGGCTCCAGGGAATTTTAGTGCACCGCGTTCGCGGTTGGTTGATTGCGTTCGCACAGGTCTGTCAGACGCTGCATCGCAAACGCAGGGACCTCATCGCATTTGCATAGCCTTGAGCTAGGGTCCCAGGGATTTGGGGGTCGTTACCCTTCGCGTTCGCAGGTATGGGACCGCGTTCGCAGAGGGTTAGGAAGTGGAGGTCCACAATCGCAGGCCCTAGCCGCGTTCGCATAGAACATTTTCTGGGCGCGTGGCCTTTACCCTTCGCGTTCGCGATTGGCCCCCTGCGGACGCATAGTTCAACACCTGGGCAGATTCTTTAAGACCCAAAAACGAGGGTTAAAGCCTATTTTCACCATTTTTGAATTGGAGAGCTTGGGAGGGATGATTCTTAGAGGCTTTTTCACCTGGGTAACTTGGGTAAGTGATTTCCATCCATTATAGGTCAATTTCCATGATTCAAATCTTAAATTCAACCTTTAATTTCGAAAATTTGGGGTAGAAAATGGGATGATCTTCATACACCGAATTATTGAGTTTTGATTGAGTGTTTGACCTCCGATTTGATAGATTCTTATATGGTTAGACTCGGGAGTGAATGAGTGACTGGAAAACATGATTTTTACTCGATTCCGAGACGTGGGCCCGGGGGACTTTTTGGGCGAATTTCCTAATTTCGCGTATTAGCTTAGAAATAATTAGCTATTTTTCCCCTTGAGGTGATATTTACATTATGTAATCGAATTGAATAGATTTGGGCCACCCGGAGTCAGATACTGGTGGCAAGAGCGTGGTATTGAGTTGATTAGCACAGTCAAGGTAAGTGGCTTGCCTAACTCTGTGTTGGGGATTTTCTTTAGGCATTTTTATACTGATTTTACTATGTGGACGCCGTGTACGTGAGGTGACGAGTTGTTGACCCAAGTCACTGCATAGTTTTGAAGATTGAAAAATATCTGACCAGTTGAACCAGGTCCATTAGAGCACACATACTTGAACTGAATGGCTGGCACATGAACCGTATATGCATAGGAGATATTTGTGATTGTGAAGTATCAATGAACCAAGAGATTGTCTCCTAATGCGAAAAGGTTGAAAACTGATGAGAGGATAGAAGTTGAATTCAGCAAGGAAAGTAACAAAGGAAGGAAGTTGAGTTTGATACGAACTCTTTCACTCAGGAAGAGTTGGACTAGAACTGAACGACAAACTCAACAACAGAATCTATAAATATTCGAAGTATTTCTGCTGGAATTCTATACGCACAAAGACTGAAGTGAATCAAGATCTGAAAGCAAAATTCCCAGAGTATTTTGCAGGCAGAATCATTGTGCGAGATACAAAGGCTACATATCAGCTAGAAGAACCAGTTCCATCGTTTGTGTATTGAGTCTAGTTGATTGTAGTAGGAGTTTTAACATTGTATCTTTTCAGCTTTCTTAGAAGCAATTGTAATAGGTACACATTGTTCAAGTTAGAGTTAACTTGAAGCTTGTAGAAATTAGCTAGAGGCTAGTTGATACAAAGGGATTAGAGTTAGTCCTAGGATTACAAAAGAGTTTATTTTGTAAGTCCGTTTGGCTCAGAGTTTTTAGTGAAGAGTTTGTGCAAATCCTACTGAGGAGTAGGTCGTGGTTTTTTTACCTTTTGAGCCAGGTGCNACATTTAACCTATATTCTTGTGTGGTATTGACGTCTAAAACATCAATTGGTATCAGAGCAGGTTATCCTTGAAAAGGCTAACACCTTGTAAAAGATCAAAATGGGTGCACCACTTGGGAACGGGGAATGTCAATCAACTGCAAGGCCACCACTCTTCAATGGCCAGTACTACTCTTGGTGGAAGAACAGGATGAAGGACCACCTCATTGGAGAAGACTATGAACTCTGGGACATAGTCACTGATGGACCTCTAGCTACAATGAACAAGAATGCTGAAGGTTTAGATGTACCAATGACTAGGGCTGATTGCACTGCTGAAGATCTGAAGAAATGGGAGAAGAATGATAAGGCCAAGAAGTGGCTAGTTTGTGGATTAGGTCCAGATGAATACAAAAGAATCCAAAGTTGCACCACAACCAATGAAATCCGGGATACTCTACAAGTAGCCCATGTCGGAACACCTCAGGTAAAGAGGTCTAGAGGTACTCTACTATACTCTCAGTATGAAAACTTCACCATGAAAGAAGGAGAGACTATCCAAGAGATGTACACAAGGTTCACAACCTTGACTAATGAACTAAAGTCTCTTGGAAGAGTCATTCTTGAAGAGGAAGAGTTGACAAGATCCTGACAAGGGTCTTGCCAATTTCCTAGGAAAGTAAAATCACTGCTATCCAGGAATCCAAAAATATGGACCCTGAGATTGGATGAGCTGATTGGAAACCTCACTGTCTATGAACTTAGAAGGCGGACAATAAAGATGGATGGTCCAAAAAAGGAGAGGAGTCTAGCACTGAGAATCATTGAGGGAGCAGATCTGGAAGAAGATGAGATGGCCATGATTACCAAAGAATTCAGAAACTTTCTCATGAGGAAGAAGGGCATCTCTAGAGGAGGAAACTACAACAAAGCAAAA
>ML242720.1:8939-42114 GCA_005239495.1 Nicotiana undulata | reverse complement strand
GGGGGGGGGGGGGAGTTCAGATGAGGAATCAATAGATGGGGAAACTGAAGATCAGGTGCTCATGGCAATTAGAGAATTTGATGAGGAATCACATGAAGAACCAGAGGTAAGTATCTCCCATCTTTAAAAAAAAAAAGTTCCTATCTAAGGAAAAACTCTCTGAGTTGCTACTTGATTTCATAGATGATTCTGAGGAAGCAACCAAAGAGAAGGATCAACTCTCTAAAGAATGTGCAATTCTAAAAGCAAAGTGCATGAACCTGGAAATCAGAATCAGTGAATCTGAAAAGAAAAATACTGTCTTGTTGAACCAGGTTCATCCACTTGAGACTGAGATTCTTGAACTAAAATCTGAGAATTTAAAACTGAGATTAGGATCCAGTAAAAAGGTTGTTTATCACTCTCATGTCATGTTAGAGGAAAATTTGGGAAAACTAAAAGATAAAATGTATGCAAAGGATGAACATATAAGATCACTTAAAGAAGAGCTTGGCAAAGTCAAACATGAATTAGATAGAACTTGTAAATGGAATAAATCCTCTGATGCCTTGACATGGCTTCAAGAGAATCATAGTAGCAACCAGAGAGGTCTTGGTTTTGGGAGTCAATTGTCCAAGTGGGATCCCAAAAGCAAGTATCTCTCTCTTCCTGAAAATAAAATTTGCACCCACTGTGGTAAGACTGGCCACTTCAAAATTGAGTGCACTACAAGAGAGCAGGCCAGTTGAAAAAATGAGAGGTTTGTTAAAAAGAAAAATTGGCTACCAAATTGGGCTAGAAAGAATTTAATTAATCCATTCTCTCATTGAAAAGGACCCAAACTAGTTTGGGTTCTTAAAACTAACCCCTGATTTTCTTTTGTAGGTACAAGTGAGAGGAAGCAGCCAAATTTAGTTTTTGGATAGTGGATACTCAAAGCATATGAGGGGGGACAAGGAACAGTTCCTTTCACTTGAAAACCTCAAAGGAGGAAATGTCTCATTTGGAAATGGAAAGAAAAGTGAAATTATAGGGGTTGGAAAAGTAGGTAAGGATGACACACGTTCCATCGAACATGTGTACTTGATAGATGGCTTGAAATACAGCCTGATCAGTGTGTCACAATTGTGTGACAGAGGTAACCTGGTTGCTTTCACTTCCACAAAATGTTTTGTGATTAACTTGCTTACTGACAAGATTGTTTTGCAGGGAAAGAGAATGAATAATATCTATGTCATAGACTTGTTTGTCCACACTGTCTGAAAATGAACTCACTTGCTTGAGTGTTTCGGATAGTGATGTCCTCCTTTGGCACAAACGACTTGGTCACGCAAGTCTAAATCAGCTTAACAAATTAGTCTCTAAGGACTTAGTGGTGGGACTCCCTAACATTAAGTTCAAGGAAGACAAAGTTTGTGAGGCATGTGCAAGGCGAAAGCAAGTAAGATCCTCATTCAAAAGTAAGAAAATGATCAGTACCACCAGGACGTTGGAACTGGTTCATCTGGATCTGTGTGGTCCAATGAGAACTCTAAGCAGAGGTGGTAAGAAATATGTGATGGTGTTAGTTGATGATTACTCAAGGTTCACGTGGAACTTATTTCTGGCATCTAAGGATGAAGCATTTGATCTATTCATCACATTTGTTAAGAAAACTCTAAATCAGTTAGGACATCAACTAACATCAATAAGATCTGACCATGGTACTGAATTTGAAAATGCTAAGTTTGTTGAGTTCGGTGATGAACATGGTATCAATCACAACTTTTTTGCCCCTAGAACGCCACATCAAAATGGGGTTGTTGAAAGAAAGAATAGAACTCTTGAAGACATGGCAAGAACCATGCTTATTTCTAGCAAACTACCACACAGCTTCTAGGCAGAAACAATAAACACTGCTTGCTATATAATCAATAGATGCATGACCAGGCCACTGGTAGAGAAAACTCCCTATGAATTACTTAAAGGGATAAAGCCCAACATATCCCATATTAGGGCTTTCAGATGTAAATGCTATGTGCACAATAATGGCAAAGATTCCTTAGGTAAATTTGATCCCAGAAGTGATGAGGGAGTATTCTTGGTATATTCATCACATATTAAAGCCTATAAAGTGTACAATAAAAGAACAATGTGTGTAGAATAGAGTGTGCATGTTGTCTTTGATGAAACTAACACTCTTTCTGAGAGACAGGAACCAGAAGATGAGGAGCTTGGACTGGTGAGAAGCAGTGAACACATTGAAGCATCCATGGAAGATGGAACAGGTGATGGACCATGTCCAGCTACCCCAAGCAACATGACAGGGGGAACTCAACATGTGAATCTTGGCCCTGATCCTGTTCCACAACAACGAAACAATATGGAACTATCTAGAAGCAAACAACTAGTACTCAAACCACACAGATATCAGAGTTCTCACCCTCTTGAGAACATCATAACAGATCTGAAATATGGAATCAAAACAAGAGCATCCTTGAACAATTTGTGTGCGTTTGATGCCTTCCTATCCCTGATTGAACCAAAGAACATTGGTGAATCCCTACAGGATGTTGACTGGGTAAATTCCATGCAAGAAGATCTGAATCAATTTGAGAGAAGTCAAGTATGGCACTTGGTACCCAGGCCACTAGACAGATTAGTGATTGGCACGAAGTGGGTCTTCAGGAACAAGCTCGATGAGGATGGAACTGTTAGAAGAAATAAGGCAAGACTAGTTATTCAAGGGTATAGTCAAGAAGAAGGAATTGACTATGATGAGACCTTTTCTCCTGTGGAAAGATTGGAGGCAATCAAACTTCTTATAGCATTTGCTGCACATATGGAATTCACTCTCCATCAGATGGATGTTAAGAGTGCCTTTCTCAATGGCTATTTGAAGGAAGATGTATTTGTCAAACAACCTCCAGGTTTTGAAAGCAAAGAGTCACCTGATCATGTATATAAACTTGACAAGGCTCTTTATGGTCTCAAACAAGCACCTAGAGCATGGTATGAGCGATTGTCAAAATTCCTGCTGGAACATGGGTACAAACGAGGCAAAATTGACAGTACTTTGTTCCTAAAGGAAAAGGGGAAGGATCTTCTGATTGTGCAAATATATGTTGATGATATCATATTCGGGGCAACTACTGAAAAGCTTAGCAAGGAATTTGCTACACTAATGGGGAGTGAATTTGAAATGAGTATGATGGGTGAGCTAAACTTCTTCTTAGGCTTACAAATCAAGCAAAACCCACATGGAACAATGATTCATCAACAAAAGTATGTGAAAGAACTCCTCAAGAAGTTCAAGATGGAGGATTCAAAGGAAATAGACACCCTCATAGCCACATCTACTAAATTGGATGTGGATGAACCTGGTTCATCCGTTGATCAGAAGGTATACAGACTAATGATTGGGTCTCTACTTTATCTCACTGAAAGTAGACCTGATATTGTGTTAAGTGTGGGACTGTGTGCTAGGTTTCAGGCAAATCCAAAGGAGTCCCACCTCACTACAGTAAAAAGAATTTTGAGATATCTGAAAAGCACCACTGATTTGTGCCTTTGGTATCCTAAAGGTAGTAATTTCGACCTTGTAGGATATACTGATGCTGATTATGCATGTTTCCTGGTTGACAAGAAAATTACTTCAGGCATGGCTCACTTTTTGGGCTCTTGACTTGTCTCTTGGGCCACCAAGAAACAAAATTCAGTAGCCTTGTCTACTGCTGAGGCTGAATATGTAGTTGTAGCCTCATGTTGTGCCCAGTTGCTATGGATCAAGCAACAACTCATGGACTTTGGTATAGATGTGGGATTCATTCTTATTTTCTATGATAATAATAAGGGGGTTGGGGTTTGACAAATCAAGACTGGGGCTTCGTTTAGCCGCCTATGTAGTAAGAAAAACTCTGAGTTTGACGTTGAATAGCCATAGTGAGTTCACCCCTAATATCCTCCCTTTACCATATCATGGGGGTTTACAGGAGATCCCAGAGGCTCGCTGCCTTTTGCGGGAAGAATAGCTCGAAAGCACGGGATGGGCCTTCTCTTATCCTGCAGCAGCTAGTTGCTCGGCCTTAGTCTTGGGCTGATCTCAGACTTCAATCAACCCGGCCCATCTCTCGTCAGATCGTGTGAAAGTAGACCCAAAAAGCGGAGCTCTCTCTGGTCTCTTACGAAGGGTACAACGAGGGAGGAACCAAGCCTTCGCTCGATCACCGAACCGCCAGTCTTAACTAACCAGTAACTCTTTTGTTAACCACATGTAGTGCCATTAGTATGACGAAGAACCCGGTTCATCACAAGAGAACTAAGCACATAGATGTTAGGCACCATTTCCTAAAGGATAACTATGAAAAATGAATGATCTCAATCGAATTTTGTGCTACTGATCGTCAAATTGCTGATATATTTACCAAAGCACTGAGCAGGGAGAATTTTGAGAGAAACAGGCTTGAATTAGGGATGATTAAGATCACCTAAGTGAAGAACAAAAAAAATTGAAAAAAAAAATAATTTTTGGCTAGAAAATTCTAATTAGGTACTTAATCAGATTAATCATTGCTCAGTATCATGTCTTTATTGCCATACTCTTTTGCCATGTAGTAATATAATTCCCTAGTTTCTAATGATGTTTCTCTATCTTTGTAAATTGAGGCAAATTAAAGATTTTAACAGGATGAACCTGGTTCATATGACTGACAAGGTACGTTCTCATCTACATACATTTATTAATTCAAGTATAGTCATACATGAGCAGAACTCTATCTACTTTTGGTTCAAATTCAAAAATTTCGTACTTACCCAAAATTGAACCAGTTTCAAGAAGTCCTGTCTCACTTAATTAGCCTAGTTTTAGGAAAAAATAACTGTCTAATCAATGTCAGTCCTATATCGATTAGACTCCCACCTGAGTTAATACTCTGCCGTTGTAATCTCCCTAGCCACATCTTATATAAGGGTCATCAATACTCTTCTCTTCATAAAGTATCCGTCGAACAAGTTCAACTCATTCTACACAAACCAAAACTGATCACTCGCCTTTTCTTCCTAACAACACACAATCATGTCTTCACCACCACCTGCTTCTTCTTCTACTTTATCACCTAATCGTGATTATGATGGAGGAAATTCTGAATCTGAATCTAACTCTACATCTGTATACATTTCTCAATCACCAGAAAATTCGTCAACCCTGAAAACACACATATTCTTGAACCCACACCAAACCATACTCCTGCCCCCAAGAATCGTCGTGTCAAAGTTCTTGCCAGGAAATCTGTTGCTTCTTGGTCTAGGGAAAACTTCTTGGAGGAACTTATTGAAGCTGACAAAGGTTCTAAGTAAGGATTATCAAGTGAATCGTTTAAATCAGCCAACGAGGAGGAAGCACATGGTTCATCAAATTCTGAACAAGGTAGTCTTGATGCTATCTCTGAATCTGTTAATGCTGAGAACATGTTTGTTCTGGTTGGGTCGGTGGTAGATGTTGAAGTTCCGAGTAGGCAAAAAGAATTGGGAAAAGGTAAAATTCTTGAGAGAGAGGGTGGAGATGGAGTTGTAAGGGGATCTGGGGAGGATGGCACCACACTGGCTATCTGTGGTCCTATTCATGAGAATGTTGGAGACGAAGTCACAGAGTTAGGGGGAAGTGTAGTTGAGGAGGCCGCAGCAGGTCTGCAAGCTTGAGGAAAGGAGCAGATGAACCTGGTTCACCTGGGGACGAGACATTGGCTGAAAGGCTAAAGAAACTGGGGGAGTCCTATAACCCCAAGAAAAGGAGGACTCAGAAGTCCAAGAAAACATCTACCCTAGTTCCTCCAAAGAAGAGGAAAGCTACTATTTCTCCTGATGCTCCTGTCCCTAAGGTGCGTGCTACTCGTAATACTGTGAGAGAAGAAGAAGAAAAGTTGGAGAAGGCTCTGCAAGAGAGCAAGAAAAAGAAGGCGGCAAAGGGTAAAGCTAAGATTGGAGAGCCTGTTGAGGCTGTTGTTATTGAAGAGGAGACGTTCGAACTGGTCCAATAAGAGGAGCATCTTGCTCCAGTTGTGGTTGGGACACTAAAAACCAAAAAGGCTAAGGCTTCTTCAAAGAAGTCAGCTGTTGTGTCCGCCGCAACTCCAAGCATTGCCAAAAGGACCAGGTCCAAGGCAAAGAAAGTGAAGGTTGTGGAGAAAGATGATGATGCAGATTGGAGTGGAGAAGAGGAGAAGGAATATGATGCAGAGACTGACAGGATCATAATGTTTGAAAAGCGATCAATATTGAAGGGCAAGTTGTTCAAAGATCTAGATGAGCCTGGAATGAGATACCTACAGGACACTCTGGACGTGCAGGGATGGACGGACATGGTTCTTCGTATGGAAGGCAGGATGGCAAGGGATGAATTGGTGGAATTCATGGGAAATGCCATTGTCAAAGACGGCAGGGTCACCTCTATGGTCAAAGGAGTTCAAGTTTCCTTTGATGCTAAAGAGTTGGGTGAAATTCTAAACATACAAACTGAGGGCTATGAGGACTACACAAGGCAGAGATGGCCTTGTTTAGATGTGATGGCCTCAGCAATCAACATCACCAAATTCTTAAGTGATAATGAGAGGGAGATTGAACCCAGGTCGGTCTACAAAAGTGAAATGAAGCCAGAGCACAAGTTTCTCTTCGAGTTTGTCATCAAATTCCTGCTGCCCAGACAAGAAAGAAGGCACATAGCCAACTATATGGATCTGACTCTGATGGAGTGTCTGTACAGGGGAAAGCAAATCAATTGGCCAACTTTCATCATCCAACTCCTGGACAGAGTTGTGAATGGAACCAAAGCACATGCAATCCCATATGGATTCATTCTGACAACTGTGATTGCACATTTTGGGGTTCATACGAAGAAGGCTGAAATGGCGACTGCCAAGGATTATTTTGGGATGGAGACTTTGCTAACATGTGATTAGATTGTCAATGTTCCTGCAGATGAACCTGGTTCATCTAGGAAGCAGCCAGTCAACAGCAAAGTCAGAACTCTGGTGTAGGAAAGCAAGATCAAGGATATGGAGATCCCTCGTTTGAAATCTCGTGTGATTGAGGTTGAAGCTGAGCGGGATGCTCTCAGGGATGGATTAGCAAAAGAGAAGGAAAAGAACGAGGGTGTTCTTCAGCAAATGCTTTCTCTTCTACAATCCAAGACCACAACCTCCTCTGCACCTTCCCATCCTTGGGCTGTCCAGAGCTACCCAATAACCCTTCAGTGCCCAGTTCGGGACTTGTTTCAGTTTCTGTTTTTTTAACTCTGTTTTGCTCATGGTTTTTGGTTGTTTTTGTTTAAATTGTCTGGTGTTTGATGTTCGTTTCTAATCAATGAATTTTGCTGTTTAGTTATTGATTTGTCTCAATTTCTTATTTAGCTTACATTTATTGGTTTCTTGTGTTGATTAATCATGTTTTGCACCTGCAGTTGCCTCCAATGGCCATGAGTAATAATTAATAAATATGGTAAGTGTATCATTTTGAACCTTTTCGATGATGCCAAAAAGGGGAAGATATATGATGACTTTTCAAATTTTTTAAAAAGTGATATTTATAACCTAAATGAACCTGGTTTCGCTATGATTCATGCTTAAAATCGTACAAAGTGTTTGAAGTGTATACAGGATTAAGTACAAAGTTTGTAATCATCAAAAAAGGGGAATTTGTTGACCCAAGTCACTGCATAGTTTTGAAGATTGACAAATGTCTGACCAGTTGAACCAGGTCCATCAGAGCATACATACTTGAACTGAATGGCAGGCACATGAACCGTCACAAAGTTTGTCATCATCAAAAAGGGGGAATTTGTTGACCCAAGACACTGCATAGTTTTGAAGATTGACAAATGTCTGACCATTTGAACCAGGTTCATCAGAGCACACATACTTGAACTGAATGGCGGGCACATGAACCGTATATGCATAGTATATTTGTGATTGTGAAGTATCAATGAACCAAGAGATTGTCTCCTAACGCGAAAAGGTTGCAAACTGATGAGAGGATAGAATTTGAATTCAGCAAGGAAAGTAACAAAGGAAGGAAATTGAGTTTGATACGAACTCTTTCACCCAGGATGAGTTGGACTAGAATTGAACGACAAACTCAACAACTGAATCTATAAATATTTGAAGTATTTCTGCTGGAATTATCTACGTACAAAGACTAAAGTGAATCAAGATCTGAAAGAAAATTCCCAGATTATTTTGCAGGCAGAATCATTGTGCGAGATACAAAGGCTATAGATCAGCTAGAAGAACCAATTCCATCATTTGTTTATTTAGTCTAGTTGATTGTAGTAGGAGTTTTAACATTGTATCTTTTCAGCTTTCTTAGAAGCAATTGTAATAGGTACACATTGTTCAAGTTAGAGTTAACTTGAAGCTTGTAGAAATTAGCTAGAGGCTAGTTGATACGAAGGGATTAGAGTTAGTCCTAGGATTACAAAAGAGTTTATTTTGTAAGTCCGTTTGGCTCAGAATTTTTAGTGAAGAGTTTGAGCAAATCCTACTGAGGAGTAGGTCGTGGTTTTTTAACTTTTTGAGCTAGGTGTTTTCCACGTAAAAATCTCTGTGTTTTTACTTTATTGCTTTTATTATTTTGCACCAGTAGAAGTTGGAACACAAAGAAGAACTAGGTTCTTCTTGTGAGACAGCACTCGAAAAATTGGGTACCACACATTTAACCAATATTCTTGTGTGGTATTGACGTCTAAAATATCACGAGTGCGTACACGGGTCATTGTTGCTAAATTCCCGCTTTTCCTTCCATGTCATAACACATTTCATTCCTATATTACTGCTTCATGTTATAATTGATTAGTTAGCGTAGGAATGAGCATGGCTACCTGTTTTCACTTGAATTCCTCGTATTTGCTACTATTTTCTCCATGCTTAGGTAGTTTTACCTTATTCTTGCCTATTGTTTTTTTGAATTGTTTAATTAAGCCGTATCCCATAGCATTCTGCATCTCATATTTAAATTGGGACTACGGACCGAGATCTGGGAGCTTTCCCCCTGTACTGCATTGCATATTTAAATTGGGACTACGGACTGAGATCCAGGAGCTTTCCCCCTGTACTGCATTGCATATTTAAATTGGGACTACGGACTGAGATCCAGGAGCTTTCCCCCTGTACTGCATTGCATATTTAAATTGGGACTACGGACTGAGATCCAGGAGCTTTCCCCCTGTACTGCATTGCATATTTAAATTGGGACTACGGACTGAGATCCAGGAGCTTTCCCCCTGTACTGCATAACATATTTAAATTGGGATTACAGACTGATATCCGGGAGCTTTCCCCCTGTACTGCATTGCATATTTGCTGTTGAAATATATGATGTGCTGGGCCAAAGGCTCTTTTTATTATCTCTTTCAGTTTTCCTTTAAATTCTGTTTATTGTAGCTATTTATATATCAGTGTTCAAACTTATAATTTTCTTATTTTCAAACTCAGTAGAGCCTTAACCTGACCTCGTCACTACTTGACTGGGGTTAGGCTTGGCACTTACTGAGTACCGAATGTGGAGTACTCACGCCCTTTCCTGCACATGTTTTACTCATGTGCAGATCTAGGTACCAGTACGCAGCATTTTGGCTAGAAGTACTACAACACTTGC
This sequence comes from Nicotiana undulata, assembly GCA_005239495.1. Taxonomy (NCBI): domain Eukaryota; kingdom Viridiplantae; phylum Streptophyta; class Magnoliopsida; order Solanales; family Solanaceae; genus Nicotiana; species Nicotiana undulata. The sequence continues at coordinate 32,511 of ML242720.1, read as the reverse complement.
TCAGGAGACCGCGAGGTAATTCTGCTGCGTCCGCAGAATCTCACGTGTCCCCATCTACTCTACTATAGGCATAGGAGATAGACATATACACATTTTCTTTATTCCGCTGTATAGAGCTATAGTTGTATAAAGCTTGTGACTTGGTGATATTCCGGGTTTTTGGAGAGTGAAAGCTGTAAATGCCGAGCGGCTAAAGTTTTATAGTTCTTGCTACATCTTTACTGTTTATTTCTGTGTTGTTTTATTTTTTCCGCATATTTTAGTCTTACCTAGTCATAGGGACTAGGTGCCGTCACGAGTCCGTTCGGAGGGTTAACTCGGGTCGTGACAGTATTGTTGACTCCCTTGCCGGGATGTTGTGATTTATTGTTCATATTGTTGATTTTACTTGCCAAACTATTGTTTTGATATTGTTTGGGTGAGGAAGAGTGTAAAGCACAAAGGGTGATGCCATGTATTTATTTATTTGTTGTGAGGAAGAGTGTAAAGCATTAAGGGTGATGCCGTGTATTTATTTATTCATTTATGGTGAGGATGAGAGTGTAAAAGCGCGAAGGGTGATGTCGTGCAATGTTATGATATTAAAGCACGAAGGATAATGCCGTGCCGTTTCTATTTATTTATTTATTTATTTATTGTGAGGATGAGAGTAAAAGCACGAAGGGTGATGTCGTGCACTTGTTTTGGTGAGGATGAGAGTAAAAGCACGAAGGGTGATGCCGTGCACTTGTTTTGGTGATGATGAGAGTAAAAGCACGAAGGGTGATGCCGTGCACTTGTTTTGGTGAGGATGAGAGTAAAAGAACGAAGGGTGATGCCGTGCACTCGTCTTTGCATTTTATTCCGTTGTTTTAAATTTGGATATTCCTACTGATCTCTTACTGCATTTATTGACAAGATTTGATATTTCTCCTGTACTGTATGGCACGTTTTGAGTTACGGATTGAGTTCCGGTAGATTTATCTTGAGGAAATTACGATACGAGATTTTATTGGAAAGTATTATTGAAAAAGTAATGGTTTCCAAATGATTGTATTTGAATGACTTTTACATCGAAGATACATTTGAAAAGCATCCGTCTTGCATAAAGATGATATTTGGAAGTCATTTATTTGGGAAAACATCGTTGGAAATTTCGTATTTTGAAAGAAACTATGTTTTCGGTATTTCACTCTATTAAATATATTTTTATGTATGCATTCTGAGAAAGTATGTTTTCAAAGGAGGGACTTCTATACTAAAATGAGCATATTTGCAAAGTTTTTCATATAAACCGTTGTTTAAAGGCTTTCACCACTTTATGGATTTTAAAGGCTAAGGTTCAATGTGAACAGACAGACGTAGAGTTGAGTTATTGGAGTTCTCTATTGCATTGTGTTTTCTCCCGGTTTGGCTTGTTTTCCTGTCCATATTCGTATGCATTTTTTTGCTGTTTTGTGGTTTATTTCTGTAATTTCCTTCCGCATTATATTTATCATTGTTGTAAATTGCTCCGTAAATTCGTAGATAGATGTAGTGTTCGGTTGTTTCTATATTTATGGAAGTTATTTTGTAGACCAGTGGTGTCATGACTAGTCCTCGTCACTACTCCACCGAGGTTAGTCTTGATACTTACCGGGCACCGCTGTGGTGTGCTCATACTACACTTCTGCACATTTTTGTGTGCAGATCCAGGTATTTATCATTAGTAGTTGTGTGGATGATTACCGAGTAGACTCAAGGTAACCTGCTGATGTGTTCACAGACTTCAGAGTCACCGTCTTTGTATTTACTATTCATACACTGTTGTATTTATTTCCAAACAGTTGTATTTAGAAGTTGTAGAAGATTCGTAGAGCTTATGACTTGTATTACTGGGTTTTGGGAAAACATTGTAAATTCTGTCAAGATTTCTATATCGAGACCGTTAGTTTCATTTATTATTGTTGTTATTCACCAACTGTTAGGCTTACCTAGTCCCTAAGACTAGGTTCCATCACGATACCCAACGGAGGGAAATTTGGATCGTGACATTCTACTTCTCGATGTCTTCTCCTCCGCCGGACGCTGGAGCAATTGCCACTGTCACTGTTCGAACGTGGCCGTTATTCATTGATCCATACATGATATCTCTTCGATAAAACATAATATTCCTTAATCCCACCTTCATCACCCATTGTTTGCGTCATGTTCTCGCAAGTAGCCCTCAAATGGCCACACGGAGGACAAAGTAATTTCCACAATTTTCCTTTTTTAAGTACTCAATTATTTTGGGGTCCAGACTTAATTTTACATCCTTCTTTGTCATGCAAATAAATCTATTACCCATTTCTCAAAATTTAATCTTGCACAATACCTAGAATTTCTTTTTGCCTAAATAGCAAAATCTGCAAAGCAGCCTGAAATTCAGTAATTTGCACAAGATCCAGATACTATTTTGGCCAGAAATTAATTAATAACGTAAATGTACATTTAAATAAATACTATATAATAGATATAAGTTGTCGATAACTATCATCATTGTAATTTAACACAATATTAAATTCTAGAAAATCTTTCATATATACATTTTACTACATCACTACGTAGTAAAATACATGATACACTTTATAAATACAAAATTTATACATTGTCGAACAATCTATACCCTTTGGATACACAAAGGCTGTCACGACCCCAAATCCTAACAGGTCGTGATGGAGCCTATAATGGAACTAGGCTAGCCAACCATCACATTACTCCACATTTGTTCAATTATAATATTTCGAAAATAAAAAATAATCAGCAAAACAAGCAATTAACATTTTTCTCTAAGTCATTAAGCAATTATAATATAATTCAATAGTCTAAACTAATCCCCCAAGACTGGAGTCAACCGATCACGAGCATCTAAGAAATAAACTAACTCTGCTAATGTCATAATAAATGTCTATGAATCAAATACGAAGTACTCTGTCACGAACTAATTCTCCCTCTGACTGGGTCTCGTGACGGCACCTAGTCTAGACGACTAGGTAAGCCTATTCCTTAAGCAAAATTTAGATAAAACAGGTAAAATAACAGTAAGTGAAATAAATCATAATAAAGTCGACGCCGCTCGGCATTAACAATTACTTTACCCAGAACCCGGAATATCACCATACATCACAAGATACTCTACTGCTCAATATGTACAAATGGAAAAGAAAACACCATATAGTTTCATCTACAAGTACTACAACTCCAAGATAGGAAGGGGACTCGGAGATCTGCGGACGCTGCAGATTATACCTCGAGTCTCCTGATACTGCTGCTGCTGGCTAGCTGAGATACCGTGTACTAGGACTTGGATCTGCACATGGGGAAAACATGCGCAGAAGGGCGTAAGTACTCCATATTCGGTACCCAGTAAGTTCCAAGCCTAACCCCAGTCATGTAGTGACGAGGTCAGGTAGAGGCCCTACTGAGGTTTGCAAAGTAACAGATATAGAGAACAAGTAAGTAAAGCAAGTGATAATCGACAGAAATTTTGAGTAAAGGCTAGCAAGAAACGGTATAATCAAATGCTCGGATCAACGCAATATATATATAAAGCTCTGTAAGAAAGTAAAGGTACAATGCAATGCAATATGAGGGAAAGGCTCAGGTCTCTGCCCGCAATCCCTATGTATGCAATGCAGTATGAGGAAAAGGCTCAGGTCTATGCCCGCAATCCCTGTATGCAATGCAGAATGAGGGAAAGGCTCAGGTTTATGCCCGCAATCCCTGTATGCAATGCAAAATGAGGGAAAGGCTCAGGTCTATATCCGCAATCCCTGTATGCAATGCAGAATGAGGGAAAGGCTCAGGTCTCTGCCCACAATCCCTCTGTATGCAATGCAATATGAGGGAAAGGCTCAGGCCTATGCCCGCAATCTCTGTATGCAATGCAGAATGAGGGAAAGGCTCAGGTCTATACCCGCAATCCCTGTATGCAATGCAGAATGAGGGAAAGGCTCAGGTCTATACCCGCAATCCCTGTATGCAATGCAGAATGAGGAAAAAGGCTTAGGTCTCTGCCCGCAATCCCTATGTATTTATACGTAATATAAAGCAAATCTCCAAAATAACGTAGTTTAAGGGCTTGGGGAAAAACCAGTTGGAAATATCGAAGTAAAATCATTAAATCATTTTCAAAGAATAGTAACGACTGGAAAATCAGTTAGAAATCAATTTACCATGATAAATCTTAAGTTATTATGCAATTTAAATGATAATAGTAATAATAGAGTTGAGAAGGAAGCATTTTCTAGAAAGAACTATGAAACTTCAGTGAAAATATCCCGTGCACGCGCTCGTCACCTCACGCACATGGGGTTTTTATAACAAAACCATGCCTAAGAGAAATTCCCCAACACAGAGTTAGGCAAGCCACTTACCTCGACTGTACAAATCAATCAATAATCACGCTCTTGCCACGAGTATCCAACTCCGGGTGGCCCAAATCTATTCAATCTGATGGTATAATGTAAATATAAATTCAAGAAATAAGGATAACTAGCTATTTCATAATTAAAACGCGAAATTAGAAAATTTGACCAAAACGCCCCTCGAGCCCATGTCTCGGATTCAGGTAAAATTTATATTTTCTGAACCCTTCTTCACTCACGAGTCTAACCATATGAAAATCCCTCAAATCGGAGGTCGAATACCCAATCAAAACCCCAAAAATCGGTCTAGGAGGTTTCTTCCAATTTTTCCCAATTTCAACTCAAAAATCTCGAATTTAAGGGTGGAATTTAAGATTTGGAACATGGGAATTAACCTATGGTGTTTAGTAATCACTTACCTCGATTACCCAGGTGAAAATGCTCTCAAAGATCGCCTCTCCCGAGCTCCCAAAACTTAAAAATGATGAAATAACATAACCTCGGATTTTTGGAATATGAACAGGGATTTTCGCGCCTGCGGTTCCTTTCACCGCACCTGCGGAAAAGGTATCGCAGGTGCGGAATTTCATTAAATCTCCTGGGGTCTCACCTGCTGTCCATTGGTCGCACCTGTGGGACCCAGATCACACCTGCGGGCACTACCCAGCCTAACCAACTTCGCACCTGCGACCTCTATATCGCACCTGCGGGAAATCCTTCGCAGGTGCGGAAACACCAGAAGGAGCATGGTTCAGCAATTTACCAATTCCAAAATTCTTACGTTAAGCATCGGGAAAAACCCCGAGGCCCCCGGGACCTGAACCAAAACCACCAACTGACCCCAATACCTCCTTCAAACTTAGTCGAGCCTTAAAAACACGTCCCATAACATCAAAATACCCAAAAATGCATAGATTCAAGACTAAGAACATAGAAATTTTCAAGAATTCACCCCCGATGCCAAACCACGTCTATATTCGTCCGAATGACCTCAAATTTTGCACACAAGTCATAAATGACATTCCGGACGTGTTGTCGCTTTCTGAATTCCATTCTGAGTCCGATATCAAAATCTCACCTATCGACCGAAATCGCCAAAATTCTAACTTTCGCCAATTCAAGTCTAAATCTACGTCTTGCCTCGAAAACACATTCCGAACACGCTCCCAACCCTGAAATTACTCAATGGAGCTAACAGAGTCGACAGATTTCCATTCCGGATCTGTCTTCACACAGGTCCTGCTACGGTCAAATTTCTAAGGTTAAAGCTCACCTTAAAAGACTATATGTCCGAAAACACTCCAATTTTCATCACTCAACTCTCCGACTCGTTCCATTAGCATAATTAGACATGGAGGACACAATTATCAGGGGATCGGGGCGCTAACTCTCAAAACGACCGGCCAGGTCGTTACATTCTCCCCCTCTTAAGAAAATCGTTCGTCCTCGAACGAGTATAGAAACATACCTGAAGCTGTGAATAGATGAGGGTAGTGACTCCGCATATCCTGCTCGGTCTCCCAAGTCGCCTCATCGACTGGACTTGACTGAAGCAATATCCTTCGACCTGAGCTTTCTGTCCTGCTTGTCCAAAATGGCCACTAGTTCCTCAACATATGATAGATCCTTGTCTAACTGAACTGAGCTGAAATCCAAAACATGTGTCGGGTCACCGTGATACTTCTGGAGCATGGACACGTGGAATACCGGATGAACACCTACTAGGTTGGGAGGCAAGGCTAACTCATAAGCAACCTCCCCAACCCGCTGCAATATCTCAAAACGGCCAATGAACCTCGGACTCAGCTTACCCTTCTTCCTAAATCTCATGACACCCTTCATCGGCGATACCCAAAGCAAAACCCGATCACCAGCCATGAATGATAAATCAAGAACACTCCAGTCCGGATAACTCTTCTGTCTGGAGTGGGCTATGCGAAGTCTATCTTGAATCACCTTCACCTTATCCAAGGCATCCTGAACCAAATCCGTACCCAACAATCGGGCCTCGCCCGGCTCGAACCATCCAACTGGAGACCTGCACCGCCTACCATATAAAGCCTCAAACGGCGCCATCTGAATGCTTGACTGATAGCTGTTATTATAAGCAAACTCTGCAAGAGGTAAGTACTGATCCCATGATCCTCCAAAATCCATCACACAAGCACGAAGCATATCCTCAAGAATCTGAATAGTGCGATCGGACTGTCCGTCCGTCTGAGGGTGGAATGTTGTACTGAGATCAATCTGGGTACCCAACTCACTATGCAAGGCTCTCCAGAAGTGCGAGATGAACTGAGGACCTCAGTCTGAAATAATAGATACCGGCACACCATGCAACTGGACTATCTCCCGCATGTAGATCCGAGCCAACGTCTCCGAGGAATACGTAGTCAACACCGGAATGAAATGAGCTGACTTGGTCAGCCGATCCACAATCACCCAAATAGAATCATACTTCCTCAGAGTCCGAGGAAGTCCAACCACAAAATCCATGGTGATCCGCTCCCACTTCCACTCTGGGAGCCTCATCTGCTGAAGTAATCCTCCTGGTCTCTGATGCTCACACTTGACCTGCTGACAATTGAGGCATCTGGCTACGAACTCCACTATATCCTTTTTCATTCTCTGCCACCAGTAGTGCTGTCTCAGATCCTGGTACATCTTCGCGGTACCAGGATGAATGGAGTACCGCGAGCTATGGGCCTCCTCAAGGATCAACCTCCGCAGTCCATCTACGTCAGGTATAAAAATATGGCCATGCAGTCTCAACACACCATCATAATCTATGGTCATATCCCTAACACCATCCCGCTGAACTCTATCCTGAAGAGATCGAAGGTCGGGATCATCATACTGGCACTCTCAAATGCGGTCAAAAAGAGAAGATCGAGCAACAACACAAGTGAGAACCCGGCGAGGCTCAGAAAGGTCCAACCTCACAAATTGGTTGGCTAAGGACTGAACATCCAAAGCTAAGGGCCTCTCAGCTGCATAAAGATATGCCAAACTACCCAAACTTTCCGCCCGGCGACTCAGGGTATCGGCCACCACATTGGTCTTCCTCGAGTGGTATAATATGGTGATGTCATAATCCTTGAGTAGCTCCAACCACCTGCGCTGACGCAAATTGAGATCCTTCTGCCTGAATATGTGCTGCAAACTCCGGTGATCCGTATATATCTCACAGGGAACACCGTATATATAATGACGCCATATCTTCAGGGCGTGAACAATCGCTGCCAACTCAAGATCATGAACCGGGTAATTTTTCTCATGTACCTTCAACTGCCTGGACGCGTAGGCAATCACCCTACCGTCCTGCATCAACACCGCTCCCAAACCAATCCTCGAAGCATCACAATAGACTGTATAGGACCCCGAACCGGTAGGTAGGACTAACACTGGAGCTGTAGTCAGGGCTGTCTTGAGCTTCTGAAAGCTCTCCTCACACTCCTCAGTCCATATAAAAGGTGCACCCTTCTGGGTCAATCTAGTCATGGGTGCTGAAATGGATGAAAATCCCTCCTTGAAACGGCGATAAAAACCAGCCAAACCAAGGAAACTGCGGATCTCAGTAGCTGAAGACGGCCTGGCCCAACTCTGCACTGCCTCCACCTTCTTCGGATCTACCTTGATCCCATCCGAAGATACAATATGGCCTAAGAATTCCACAGAATCAAGCCAAAATTCACACTTAGAGAATTTGGCATATAACTTCTTCTCTCTCAAGGTCTAAAACATGGTCCTCAAGTGCTGCTCATGGTCCTCCTGGGACCGAGAATATACAAGAATGTCGTCAATGAACACAATGACGAAAGTATCAAGATGAGGCCGAAATACGCTGTGCATCAGGTGCATGAAGGCTGCTGGGGCATTGGTCAGCCCTAATGACATAACAAGGAACTAATAATGACCATATCTAGTCCTGAAAGCAGTCTTCGGGATATCCGACTCCCGAATCTTTAACTGATGGTAGCCCGAACGAAGGTCAATCTTGGAGAATACCTGTGCACCCTGTAGCTGGTCAAAAAAATCATCAATGCGAGGTAGCGGGCACCTATTCTTCACTGTCACCTTATTCAAATGCATGTAGTCAATGCACATACGCATCGATCCATCCTTGTTTTTCACAAACAACACCGAAGCACCCCAAGGCGATACACTGGGCCTGATGAACCCTTTATCAAGCAATTCCTGCAACTGTTCCTTCAACTCCTTCAACTCAGGAGGAGCCATGTGATAGGGAGTAATGGAAATAGGCTGAGTGCCAGGCAATAAATCAATGCTAAAGTCAATGTCTCTGTCGGGCTGCATACCCGGAAGGTCAGCTGGAAAAACATCGGGATAATCCCTCACAACTGGGACTGAATCAACTGTAGGGGTGTCGGCACTAACATCTCTCACATAGGCCAAATAAGCATCACACCCCTTTGCAACCATCCGCTGAGCCTTAAGAAAAGAAATGACTCGACGAGGAGTATACTCTAGCAAACCCCTCCACTCTAACCTCGGTAATCCTGGCATAGCCAGCGTCACGGTCTTGGCGTGACAATCAAGAATAGCATAGTGCGGAGATAACCAGTCCATACCCAGAATAATGTCAAAATCTACCATGCTAAGTAATAATGAGTCAGCTCTGGTCTCAAAACCGCTGATAGAAATCAAACATGACCGATATATGCGGTCCACAACAAGAGAAACTCCCACAAAAGTAGAAGCATATACGGGGAAACTCAAAGAATCCCGAGATATCCCCAAATGAGAGGCGAAATAAGATGACACATATGAATATGTGAAACCTGGGACTAATAATACCGATGCATCCCTTTGAAAAATGGGAACAATACCTGTGATAACCGAGTCTGAAGCAATGGCCTCAGATCGAGCTGGAAGGGCACAGTATCTGGCCTGACCTCCCCCTCTAGGATGACCTCGTCCTCCTCGACCTCCACCTCGAGCTGCCTGAGATGGTGGGGCAGCAACTGGGGCTGGAAGTATGGCTGGGGGACCTGGTGGCAGACGTGGTACCTGATAAGTCTCTGGTGGTGCACCCCTCCTAACTCTAGGGCAATCCTTGATCACATGACGAGGGTCACCACATCCAAAACAACCCCTCTGAGGGTGTGGCTGCTGACTCTGAACTGGCCTATTGGACTGGCCGGTGATAGCACCTCGAGTAGGAGGAGCCTGAGATACTGGTGGTGCATAATAAGGCTCCCGAGGTCTAGGAGGTGCTGGAATACCACTGGCTGCTGGAAGAGCTGAATGTACCGGGCGACTCACAAAACCCCTACCATAGCGTGCTGCTGGTGCACGAGCTCCTGAGAAATGACTCGTCTCTCGAGACCTCTTGGCCTCTCTCTATCCTCTCTGTCCCGGGTCAGCATACTCTCAATCCTCCTAGAAATGCTCACAGCCTACTGGTAAGTTATATCAGTCTCCAACTCCCTCGCCATACTGGTACGAACGCTAGGATGGAGTCCCTCAATAAAACAGCGAACTCTTTCTCTGACAGTAGATACCAAAGTTGATGCATGTCGTGCCAAGTCACTGAACCGGACCGCATACTCTGACATGGTCATAGTACCCTGGTGTAGCTGCTCAAACTCCGCACGCCAAGCATCCCTGAGACTCTGAGGGACGAACTCAAGTAGAAACATCTCTGAAAACTGAGCCCAAGTAAGTGAGGCCGCCTCGTTCGGACTACTAAGCTCAAATGCATGCCACCACTGATAGGCTGCTCCCCTCAGCTGAAAAGTAGTGAATGAGACCCCACTCGTCTCCACAATACCCATGGTACGAAGGATGTGATGACACTTATCCAGAAAACCCAGAGCGTCATCTGAAGCTAAACAACTGAACTCACGTGGATGGTACTTCTTGTACCTCTCAAGACGGAGCTGCTCAGACTCAGATGCAGCTGCTCTGGCCTCAGGCTGAACTGGAGCTGCTAGAGGCATAGGAATATACTCTGGGACCTGCCCCATGTGAACCCTCTGCTCAGGAGTACGGGCTGCGGGAGTCTGTGTCCCTCCCCAGACCTGGGATGTAGCTGGGGATAGCGGAAGTAGTCCCACCTGAGACAGAGTACTGAAAGCACTCATGAACTGGGCCAAAGTCTCTTGGAGGGCTGGAGTGATAGTAGGGACCTCCGGTTCCCCTCCAACTGCAGCTGCTGGGGGATCCTCCGTCACTGCTCTAGCCGGTGCTCGGGTTGCACCACGTGCTCGTCCCCTGCCTCTAGTGGCTCTGGCTGGGCGCTCGGGTGCCTGACCGTCAGTACGTCTGGTGCGAGTGCGAACCATCTGTAAGCAAGAATAGAATAGAGTTTAAGAATTTTGGGTAGTAGTAATCAGCACGAGAAGAGATTCCAAGGAGTATGATCTTTCTTAACAGTTACATAGCCTCTCGAAGATAAGTACGGACGTCTCTGCACCGATCCGCGAGACTCTAATAAACCGGCTTGTGATGTTGTGACTCCTATGAACCTAGACGCTCTGATACCAACTTGTCACGACCCAATTCTCCCTCCGACTGGGTCTCGTGACGACACCTAGTCTAGATGACTAGGTAAGCCTATTCCTTAAGTGAAATTTAGATAAAACAGGTAAAATAACAGTAAGTGAAATAAATCATAGTAAAGTCGACGCCGCTCGGCATTAACAGTTACTTTACCCAGAACCCGGAATATCACAATACATCACAAGCTACTCTACTGCTCAATATGTACAACTGGATAGAAAAGACCGTATAGTTTCATCTACAAGTACTACAACTTCAAGATAGGAAGGGGACTCGGAGATCTGCGGACGCTGCAGATTATACCTCGAGTCTCCTGATACTGCTGCTGCTGGCTAGCTGAGATACCGCGTACTAGGACCTGGATCTGCACATGGGGAAAACATGCGCAGAAGGGCGTGAGTACTCCACATTCGGTACCCAGTAAGTGCCAAGCCTAACCCCAGTCAAGTAGTGACGAGGTCAGGTAGAGGCCCTACTGAGGTTTGCAAAGTAACAGATATAGAGAACAAGTAAGTAAAGCAAGTGATAATGGACAAAAATTTTGAGTAAAGGCTAGCAAGAAACGGTATAATCAAATGCTCGGATCAACACAATATATATATAAAGCTCTGTAAGAAAGTAAAGGTACAATGCAATGCAATATGAGGGAAAGGCTCAGGTCTCTGCCTGCAATCCCTATGTATGCAATGCAGTATGAGGGAAAGGCTCAGGTCTATGCCCGCAATCCAAGTATGCAATGCGGAATGAGGGAAAGGCTCAGGTCTATACCTGCAATCCTTGTATGCAATGCAGAATGAGGGAAAGGCTCAGGTCTCTGCCCGCAATCCCTCTGTATGCAATGCAGTATGAGGGGAAGGCTCAGGTTTATGCCCGCAATCCCTGTATGCAATGCAGAATGAGGGAAAGTCTCAGGTCTATACCCGCAATCCCAGTATGCAATGCAGAATGAGGGAAAAGGCTCAGGTCTCTTCCCGCAATCCCTATGTATTTATACGTAATATAAAGAAAATCTCCAAAATAACGTAGTTTAAGGGTTTGAGGAAAAACCAGTTGGAAATCTCGAAGTAAAATCATTAAATCATTTTCAAAGAACATTAACGACTGGAAAATCAGTTAGAAATCAATTTACCATGATAGATCTTAAGTTATTATGCAATTTAAATGATAACAGTAATAATAGAGTTGAAAAGGAAGCATTTTGTAGAAAGAACTATGAAACTTCAGTGAAAATATCCCGTGCACGCACTCGTCACCTCACGTAGATGTGGTTTTTATAACAAAACCAGTAAAATGCCTAAGGAAAATTCCCCAACACAGAGTTAGGCAAGCCACTTACCTCGACTGTGCAAATCAATCAATAATCACGCTATTGCCACGAGTATCCAACTCCGGGTGGCCCAAATCTATTCAATCCGATGGTATAATGTAAATATAAATTCAAGAAATAAGGATAACTAATTATTTCAGAATTAAAACACGAAATTAGAAAATTTGACCAAAATGCCCCTCGGGCCCACGTCTCGGATTCAGTTAAAATTTATATTTGTGAACCCTTATTCATCCACGAGTCTAACCGTATAAAAATCCCTCAAATCAGAGGTCGAATTCCCAATCAAAACCCCAAAAATCGGTCTAGGAGGTTTCTTCCAATTTTCCCCAATTTCAACTCAAAAATCTCGAATTTAAGGGTGGAATTTAAGATTAGGAACATGGGAATTAACCGATGGTGTTTAGTAATCACTTACCTCGATTACCCAGGTGAAAATACTCTCAAAGATCGCCTCTCCCGAGCTCCCAAAACTCAAAAATGGTGAAATAACATAACCCTCGGATTTTTGGAATATGAACAGGGATTTCCGCGCCTGCGGTCCCTTTCACCGCACCTGCGGTACCGCACCTGCGGTACCGCACCTGCGGAAAAGGTATCGCAGGTGCGAAATTTCATTAAATCTCCTGGGGTCGCACCTGCGGTTCTGCACCTGCGGACACTACCCAACCTAACCAACTTCGCACCTGCGACCTCTATATCGCACCTGCGTGATCGCACCTGCGGGAAATCCTTCGCATGTGCGAAAACACCAGAAGGAGCCTGGTTCAGCAATTTACCAAGTCCAAAATTCTTCCGTTAAGCATCCGGAACAACCCCGAGGCCCACGGGACCTCAACCAAAACCACCAACTGACCCCAATACCTCATTCAAACTTAGTCGAGCCTTAAAAACACGTCCCATAACATCAAAATACCCTAAAATGCATAGATTCAAGCCTAAGAACATAGAAATTTTCAAGAATTCTCCCCCGACGCCGAACCACGTCTATACTCGTCCGAATGACCTCAAATTTTGCACACAAGTCATAAATGACATTCCGGACCTGCTGTCGCTTTTGGAATTCCATTTCGAGTCCGAGATCAAAATCTTACCTATCGGCCGAAATCGCCGAAATTCTAACTTTCGCCAATTCAAGCCTAAATCTACGTCTGGCCTCGAAAACACATTCCGAACACGCTCCCAACCCCGAAATTACTCAACTGAGCTAACGGAGTTGACATATTTCCATTCCGGATCCGTCTTCACACAGCTCCCGCTACGGTCAAATTTCTAAGGTTAAAGCTCACCTTAAAGGACTATATGTCCGAAAATACTCCAATTTTCATCACTCAACTCTCCGACTCGTTCCATTAGCATAATAAGACATGGAAGACACAGTTATCAGGGGATCGGGGCGCTAACTCTCAAAATGACCGGCCAGGTCGTTACATACTATATGAAGAAGGGAAATGGAGAAGCTGAGGACGTTGGACAACGAGCTCGGACGACTACTGCTCTGAACCGGTACCTGGATCTGCACATAGTGGTGAAGGGAGTAATAATGAGTACGCCAACTCAATCGTAATGAAAATAAATTACAGTCTGAAGTATATGAAACACACAACACAAAACACCAATCTACAAAGCAGTAAAACATCAAGTCTCAATACATTATCCATAAGTTCGAAAACCAGTTTCCATGAAATCCTTTGAAACAAGTATATTTTCCAGTATTTCTCAGTAAAACCCTCAGTTTAATCAGTTTGAAAAATGAAGTGAATCATAGTCAAAACTCAATGAAATATCATCATAAAACTCCCCCTCGGGCCATAATCATCACTCGTAACAATTTCCCTAAGCACCTCACCATCTTTCAGTATCAGCCCCGCGGGCAACCTCACTATCACTCATGCCTCCCAATCACTCATCACTCCGCACTCGCACTCAGTAGGTATCTGCGCTCACTAAGGGTGTGTACATACTCCGGAGGTGCTCCTATAGCCCAAGCGCTATAAACAAGCCACGTCATGGCATAAATTACTCTCAGGCACCTCTCTCATATCATAACATCCTCACAACATTGGCCCTCGGCCTCACTCAGTCAGACACTCTCATCATGCCACTCGGGCCATGAATAAAACGGGGTTCTCGACCCAAAATAGTATTTCATTTCAAGAAATAGTAATATTATCAAATAAGAGTGTCAACAATTTTACAAGAAAGATTGAGTGTAAAATTATAGTTTCAAAGTAGTGAGAATATCAGTAAAATAGCCCGCAAGGGGTTAAAACAGATAGGCACTATGCCCCAAACATGGCTTACAACCCAAATATATCAAAACATAGTAGTATTATAACTCATATGCTTTAAAAGCAGTTTCGCAACTCAATAGTTGCCTAAAAAGGAACATTTTTTCCAATTTTAAAATTCGTGCACGCCCCACACTCGTCATCCTGTGTGTGCATACTTCCAAATCCGTGAAAGGATGTAAAGTCCGGGGTTTCATACCCTCAGAACATGATTTAAAGACATTACTTACCTCAAACTAGCCCAAAAAGCTACTCTACAACCCTCTTGCCTCTCGAATCAACTTCCGAGTGCTCCAAATCTATAAAGATCAGAGTTTTCTCATCAAATTATGCTAAGGGAATGAATTACAATTGAAAAATACCAATTTTAGAACAAAGCCCAAGATTAGCCAAAACCCAACCCCGGGTCCGCATCTTGGAACTCGACAAAATTTATACCAAAACGATCCTCATCATCTCACGAGTCCGTACATATAAAGAACTCTAAAATCGGAGTTCGTTTGACCCCTCAAATCATCCCCTAAAGGTCTCATATTCTCAATCCCTAACTTCACCTTTTTTCTACTGATTTTCACAAATTAAACATTGATAATAAGGTCTTTAATTACCTATAATCAAGTTAATGAGTCCAAAAAGCCTACCTCAATGATGCACCAACGTTTCCCTCTTCAAACTCCCTCAAAAACCTCGGAACCCGCACAACAATGGTGGAAAGAGGGTTAAAAATCGCGAAGTCTCCTTTTTATACTTTTCTGCCCGGGCTTTTTGCACCTGCGGCCTAAAATTCGCACCTGCGGACCGCACCTACAATTAGATCCACCGCACCTACGAGTTTTCATTAACCGGACCAAAACTGCACCGGTGCCTCTTTTCCCGCACCTGCGACTTCGCAGGTGCGGTCCTCACTCCCGCATCTGCGAATTTCCCCTGATTCAACAAAAATCTGCACTTGCGGATGTCCTGTACGCTTCTGCGAGCTGCACCTACGGTTCCCCACTCGCAGGTGCGGTCACACCAGCAATTGCACATCAACAGCTGAAAGCTGCATGTTCCAAGTCTAAAACTTTCCGTCAACCACTCAAAACCATCACGAGCCCCTATGGACCCCAACCAAACATACCAACATATCATATATGATCATTCAAACTTAGTTTCACCCTCGGAACACCCAAGTTAACATCAAAACACCAAAATCACATCAAATTCAAGCCTATGAACTTTGAAATTCTTAAATTCCACAAACAATGCCGAAATCATCCAAACCACCTCCGATTGACCTGAAATTTTGCAGACATATCCAAACCGAAATTACGAACTTGTTCCAACTTCCGGAATCCCATTCGGACCCTGATAGCCTATTTTCCACTGCCGGCCGGAAATCACCAAGAACTAACTTTCGCCAATTCAAGCCTAATTCTACACCGAACATCACAAAAATATTATGAACACACTCCTAAGTCCCAAATCACCTAACGAAGCTATCCGAACCATACAATCCGCATTACGAGGTCGTTTACCAATAAGTCAACTTCAGTTGACTTTTCCAACGATAAGGCTATTTAAAAGACTAAATGACTAAATTCTCACTACAACCATTCCGATTCCGAGCCTACCAACTCTAACACATCATAAACAATATAACCAAGCTATGACAAGGAAAAAATAGTAAATATAATGCAGGTTCTACGTAACGACCAACCGGGTCGTTACAAAAGCACTCGGGATACATTAATGATATATTATGGATACATTGAAAGATGCACGATACACTCTATATACAAATTTAATGCAATTTATATACTAAATATACTATTACTATACAGAAAATATATTAAAATAGACTGCCACTATACAAAATAGTCTGTCACTATACAAAAATATACTAAATAGAGTGCCACTATACAAATTATATACACTAGACTGTCATTATACAAAATATACAAAATAGACTGTCACTATACTAAATATATACTAAATAGACTATCATTATACAAAATAGACTATCACTATACAAAAATTATATAAAATAGACTGTCAATACAAAAAATAGACATTTCGGGCTATTAGATGTAATATGTTTGTGCCTAAGGGCCATTGCGTTGTAACGACCCGGTCCGTCATTACATAAAACCTGCATTATAATTATTGTTATTGCCTTGTTATATTTTGTTTATACTATATTTGATGTATTAGAGTTGATAGGCTTGAAGTCGAATGGTTGTAGTGAGAGTTCAGTCAATTAACCTTTAAAAATAGCCTTAAAATGGGAAAAGTCAACTAAAAGTTTACTTATTGGTAAACGACCTCAGAATGCAAATTTTATGGCTCGGATAGCTTCGTTAGGTGATTTGGGACTTGGGAGTGTGTCCGGAATAATTTTGTGATGTCCATTGTAGAATTAGGCTTGAATTGGCAAAAGTTAGTTTTTGGCGATTCCGGTCAGCAGTGGAAAATAGGCTATCGGGGTCGGAATGGAATTCCAACATATGGAACAAGTTTGTAATGTCATTTTGGATGTATATGCAAAATTTCAGGTCAATCGGAGTTGTTTTGAATAGTTTCGGCATCGTTGGTGGATTTTAGAAATATCAAAGTTCTTAGGCTTAAATCCGATGTAAATTTGGTGTTTTGATGTTACTTTTAGTGTTTTGAGAGTGAAACTAAGTTTGAATGATCATATGTGATGTGTTGGTATAGTTGGTTGGGGCCCCGAGGGGCTTGAGATTGATTTCGGGTGATTAACGGACTCATTTGGACTTGAATACATAGCTGATTTTCTGGTTTTTGTGCACAACAAATTCCTTCACTGCGATCACGGGGGAAGTAATGCGACAGTGGTGAGTTATTTTGGATAGGCACATTTTTCTCTGTGCGATCGCGGAGTAGAGGGGCAGCAGAGCTATGCGATCGCGGAGTGATGACCGCGATCGCGGAAGTCAAAAGGGACAGAGCTATGCGATCGCGGGGAGTTGACCGCGATCGCGGAGGTCAAAAGGGGCAAAGTTGTGTGATCGCGGGGCGTTGACCACGATTGCGGAGAGTAAATCACTGTGCATATTTAAATAAATCCTTCCGCGACCTAAACCCTTTTTACACCATTTTTGTACGGACAAAGAGCTCTTGAGGCGATTTTTGAAGAGGGAAATCAGTGTTTTTCATAGAGGTAAGTACTTTGATCATTAAAACTCAATTATGGATGATTATAGAACATAAAACTAGTGTAAATTCATAGAAAACCAGTAGAAAAATTGGGTTTTAGGGCTTGAGATTATTAGACCTTTAAGGGTCGATTTGAGGGGTCAAACGAACTCCGATTTTAGCGTTCTTTATATGTACGGAGTCAGGAGATGACGTAGAAAATTTTGGTATAAAATATTTTGAGTTCCGAGATGCGGGCTCGGGGGTATGGTTTTAGCAAATTTCGGGTTTGAGCTAAAATCGATATTTTTGAATTGGAATTCATTCCTTAAGCATAATTTGATGATAAAGGTATGATCTTTATAGATTTGGAGCGCTCGGAGGTTGATACGAGAGGCAAGCGTATTGAGGAATAGTTTCTAGGCTAGTTTGAGGTAAGTAATGTCTTTAAATCCTGTCTTGAGGGTATGAAAGCCTCGACTCTGCACCCTTTCACGAGTTTTGGAATGCAAAGATTGGAACTTTGGAAATATATTCCTTATTTAGGCAACTATTGAGTGGCGTAACCAATTTTTAGCCTATGCTTATTAATATTGATATATTTTGATATGATTTGGGCTGTAAGCCATGTTTGGGGCCTAGTGCCGACCTATTTACCCCTTGGAGGCTGTTTTTACTATTTTTCTCACTTGATATGTTATGATTTTCACTCAGTCTTTTCGTGATAATTGTTTTGACACTCAGAGTATTTTTATACTATTTATTGAAAATGAAACACTGTTTTTGGGTCGAGAACACCGTATATTTATAGCCTGAAGGGCATGTTGAGAGTGTCTGACTGAGTGAGGCTGCAGGCCATTATTGTGAGGATGTTGTGATATGAGAGAGGCTGCGGGACAATATTGTGTGTGATTTATGCCATGATGTGGCTTGTTATAGCGCTTGGCATGTAGGAGCCCCTCCGGAGTCTGTACATACCCCCAGTGAGCGCAGGTACCTATTGAGTGATGCCCCCGGGGCTTATGCTGAGTGATTGTGAGGTTGCTTGATGGGCAGAGTGATTGTGAGGTTGCCTGATGGGCAGAGTGATTGTGAGGTTGCCTGATGGGCA
This sequence comes from Nicotiana undulata, assembly GCA_005239495.1. NCBI lineage: Eukaryota > Viridiplantae > Streptophyta > Magnoliopsida > Solanales > Solanaceae > Nicotiana > Nicotiana undulata. The sequence goes on along the minus strand of ML242720.1, from coordinate 13,752 downwards.
GAGTGATTGTGAGGTTGCCTAATGGGCAGAGTGATTGTGAGGTTGCCTTATGGGCTAATACTGAAAGACATTGTTACAAGAAATGATTATGGCCCGAGGGCCAGTTTTATGAAGATTTTTACTGAGTTTTCAAACTATGATTTACTTCATTTTCAAACTGGTTGTTTTGAGAGTTTTTCTGAGATATATTGATATTACACTAGTTTCAAAGGATTTCTGGAAACTGATTTTTGAACTCATATATTTGATGAATACTATCTGGTAACTTGGTGTTTTACTGGTTTTGTGAATTGGTGTATCTGTGCTGTGTGCTTTATAATTCTCAGACTGCGATTTATTTTCATTACTACTGAGTTGGCGTACTAATAAAGACTCCCTGTGCCTTTGTGCACAGATTCAAGTACCGATTTGGAGCAGTAGCTGCCTTGTTCGTTAGCAGTGGTTCACGGGATTTCGAGGTAGCTGTCCAGCGTCCACAACTTCTCCATTTTCCTTCCTCATTTAGTTTTAGCATTTGATTCAGAGATATAAATTATAGTTTAGCAGATTTTGATTTATATATTCTTAGATGCTCATGACTATTGACTCCAGTTCTTGGGAGGTTTGTTTAGGCTAATATGGAAATGCTAAGACTTAATTATATTATTTGATGCTATGGTTGCATGATTATTATTAAATTGTGAACTCTTATAATTGAATAAAGGTGTAGTAAAGTGATGGTTGGCTAGCCTAGTTCTACGATAGGCGCCATCAAGGCCTGTTAGGATTTGGGGTCGTGACAAGTTGGTATCATAGCCCTAGGTTACATAGGACTCAACGGTCATGACCATGTTTAGTAGAGTCTTGTAGATCGGTACGGAGACGTCAGTACTTATCTTCGAGAGGCTGCAGAAGTTTTAGGAACATCCCTATTTTCTTGAACTCTTTCGTGTCCATCTATTGATTCATGAAATTCAAACTTACGTTGTTACATTCTCTCACAGATGGTGAGGACATGCAATACCGATCAGGGTGACCAGACACCAGCCAGACCCACAAGGGGTTCGAGGCCGTGGTAGAGGTAGGAGATCAGCCCATGCATCAACTGGGGTAGTACCACAGGATCCCCCTATCATTCAGGATTAGGTTCCCACCGATGGTGCTCCAGCGGAACAGGCTCAGGCACCGGCAGTGCCTATTGTTATTCCGGGTCTTCAGGAGACCCTGGCTGAGATATTGACGGTGTGCTCCAGTTTAGCTCAAGCAGTTGCTATGTCCACTACTGCCACTGCAGCTCAGGCCGGGGGAGGCAATCAGACTCCAGCTGCCCAGACTCCTGAGCAGGCTGTACAGGGTATTCAGACACCGAGGGTTGACTCAGCTTAGCCGGTTATCCCAGTCCAGGATTTTGTGGTTCCAACTATGCCCGAGGATGAGCAGCGTAGACTGAAGAGGTTCAGCAGACTTAAGCCTCCGACTTTCAGTGGCACAGAGGGAGAGGATGCCCAAGGTTTTCTTGATAAATGCCATAGGATACTACGTATTGCGGGTATTTTGGAGACCAATGGGGTCTCGTTTGCTATATTTCAGTTTGCTGGTGCTGCTTTTACTTGGTGGGAGTCATTCGAGAGGCGTAGGCCGGTTGGTTCAGTACCTCTCACATGGAAGCAGTTCTCCACGATCTTTTTGGAGAAGTATGTTCCTCAGTCACATAGAGAGGAGCAGCGCAGACTATTTGAGCAGCTGCGCCAAGGAGAGTTGTCAGTTACTCAGTACGAGATAAGGTTTTCCGAGTTGGCTAGACATGCTTCTAAGTTTGTCCCTACTGATAGGTAGAGGATTAGGAGGTTTGTAGACGGTCTTACTTATCAGCTTCAGATCTTGATGACTAGAGAGAGAGTGTCTGGAGCTACATTTGAGCAGTTAGTCAACATTGCTCAGGATATTGAGTCGGGTCGTAGGCAGGATCGTGAGGAGAGAGAGGTCAAGAGGCCTCGGGGAGCAGGTAACTTCAGTGATGCCCCTTTTAGAGGGCATTTTCCGCACAGCAGAGGTCGTTCATTTATACCTCCACAACCAGTTCGCCTAGCTTATAGTGGTGTATCTTCAGGGCAGGGTCCTCGCAATTCTCATCAGGGACGTTCATCTTTTAGTGCCCTTCCAGCTTAGAGCTCCGCCCGAGCATCATCTTATCAGGGTTCTTCTATGCATGGTCCGTCTGGTGGTTATCACGGTGGCAGGGGTTTTTGTCAGTTTTCATCTCCAGCTCCAGGTAGTTGTTATAAGTGTGGAGAGTTCGGACATGAGTGGAGGCAGTGTCCCCGTTGTCCTAGTAGTTCATCCCATCAGAGGGTTCAGCCCTCGGCTTCAGCCCCAGTCACTTCACCACCTACCCAGGTCGCTAGGGGTGGTGGTCAGGCAGCTAGAGGCTGTCCTAGAGGGGGAGGCCGAGCAGGTGGAGGCCAGCCACGTATTTATGCACTTTCGGCTAGGCCTGATGCCATGGCTTCAGATGCGGTGATTACAGGTGCTATTTTAGTCTGTCACAGTGATGCTTTGGCTTTATTTGACCCTGGTTCCACGTACTCTTATGTCTCATCCTGATTTGCTCATTTTTTGAATATGCCCCGTGAGTCTCTAATTACTTCTGTTCATGTTTCGACTCCGGTGGGTGATACTATTGTTGTGGACCGTGTGTATCGGTCGTGTCTTATATCTATTGGGGGTCTGGAGACCCGAGTGGACTTGATGTTACTGAGTATGGTCGATTTTGATGTAATTCTGGGCATGGATTGGTTATCCCCATGTCATGCTATTCTTGATTGTCACGCTAAGACCGTTACCTTAGCTATGCCCGGAGTTCCGAGAGTTGAGTGGAGGGGGTCTATAGAGCATGTGCCTAGCAGAGTGATTTCTTATTTAAAGGCTCAGCGTATGGTTGAGAAAGGGTGTGAATCTTATCTTGCCTTTGTGAGGGATGTTAGTAGTGAGACTCCTTCTGTCGATTCTGTTCCTGTAGTTTGTGACTTTTTGGATGTATTTCCTGCAGACCTACCAGGCATGCCACCTGACATGGATATTGATTTTGGTATTGACTTGGTGCCCGACACTCAGCCTATCTCTATTCCACCTTACCGCATGGCACCGGCATAGTTGAAAGAATTAAAGGAAAAACTTCAGGAACTCTTAGATAAGGGGTTCATTTGGCCTAGTGTGTCACCTTGGGGTGCGCCGGTGTTGTTTGTGAAAAAGAAGGATGGCTCCATGCATATGTGTATTGATTACAGGCAGCTGAATAAGGTTACATTGAAGAATCATTATCCTTTGCCTCGTATTGATGACTTATTTGATCAGCTTCAGGGAGCTAAGGTGTTCTCCAAGATCGACTTGATGTCGGGGTACCATCAGTTGAAGATTCGGAACTCTGACATTCTGAAGACGGCTTTCAGGACCGGATATGGTCATTACGAGTTTTTGGTCATGTCATTTGGGTTAACTAATGCCCCAGTCGCGTTCATACAATTGATGAACAACGTGTTTCAGCCTTACCTTGATTCATTTTTCATTGTGTTCATTGATGACATACTGGTTTATTCTCGTAGCCAGGAAGAGCATGCTCAGCACTTGAGAATCGTGTTGCATAGATTTAGGGAGGAGAAGCTTTATGAAAAATTCTCCAAGTGTGAGTTTTGGCTTGGTTCAGTAGCTTTCTTGGGGCACGTGGTGTCTAGTGAGGGTATTCAGGTTGATCCGAAGAAGATTGAGGCGGTGCAGAGTTGGCCCAGACCGTCTTCAGCTATAGAAATTCGGAGTTTCCTCGGTTTGGCGGGTTACTACCGTCGCTTTGTGGAAGGATTCTCTTCAATCTTACCCTCTGACCAGATTGACACAGAAGGGTGTTCCATTCAGGTGGTCCGATGAGTGTGAGGAGAGCTGTTAGAAGCTCAAGTCAGCATTGACCACAATTACGGTTTTTGTGTTGCCTACTGGTTCGGGTTCTTATACAGTTTATTGTGATTCTTCTAGAGTTGGCTTGGTAGCGGTGTTGATGTAGGACAGTAGGGTGATTGCCTACGCGTCGAGACAGTTAAAGGTGCACGAGAAGAATTACCCAGTGCACGATCTTGAGTTAGCTGCTATTGTTCATGCCTTAAAGATTTGGCGGCATTATTTTTATGGAGTGCAGTGTGAGATTTACACCGATCATCGTACCTTGCACTATCTGCTAAGGCAGAAAGACCTGAATTTGCGACAGAGGAGATGGTTGGAGCTTCTTAAGGACTATGGCTTGACTATTTTGTATCATCCGGGGAAGGCTAATGTGGTGGCTGATGCCTTGAGTCGCAGAGCCGAGAGTTTGGGAAGTCTAGCTTACCTTTCAGCAGCAGAGCGACCTTTATCCCTTGATGTTCAGGCTTTAGCGGGTCAGTTATTGAGGTTTAATTTGTCAGACCCTCTACGGGTGGTAGCTAGCATGGCTTCTCGTTCTTCTTTATTTGATTAGATTAAGGCACGGTAGTATGATGACCGACACTTGTTAGTCCTTCAGGATAGAGTTCGTCGGGGTGATGCTAGGGATGTGACTATTGGTGATGATGGGGGTTATGAGGATGCAGGGCCGTATTTGCGTGCCCAATGTAGATGGTATTCGAGAGTTGATATTAGCAGAGGCTCACAGCTCGCGGTATTCTATTCATCCGGGTGCCGCGAAGATGTATCAGGATCTGAGACAGCAGTATTGGTGGAGGCGGATGAAGAGAGATATTGTTGAGTATGTAACACGGTGTCTCAACTGCCAGCAGGTCAAGTATGAACACCAGAGACCTGGTGGTTT